>CM053502.1:167988893-168055710 GCA_028627145.1 Eidolon dupreanum | reverse complement strand
GGGGTGAACCAGGTTGAGAAGAGGTGGCGATGATATTAGTTTCCCCGATAGCAAGAGGAAGAGACACCAGCGTGAGCTAGCGTGCCCTCCGCCTCTCCGCCACATGAAGATACAGCAAGGGGAAGGCAGTGTCTGCAAGCCACCCTCGCCAGACTCCAGTCTGCTGGCACCTGGATCTCGGATTTCTCAGCCTCCAGAGCTAACTGTGCGAAGTAGGTGTCTGTTGTTCAAGCCGCCTAGTCTATGGCATCTCGTTACAGCAGGTGGAGCGGACGAATACACGGGATTCCGGGGCTGGGTCTTCTCTAGAGCTCAGACCGTCACTGTGAACGCACGAACCTGTCTGAATGGGAGGAAGAAAAAGCCCCTGAACGTCCCTGTACTGGAACCATCTGAACATCTCCAGGCCTCGTTTGCCCTGCCCTTCACTGAGTGCTTCTGCGTCCCTGCGTCCCTCTGTTCTCTGGGTCCAAAGTCAGGCCTGCATTTCCCTGTCACTAACATCCATTCTCCCTTCGCCCTTTCAACAGTGCAGGGACCAGCGGGTCAGATCTTTAATGCTAATGGCTTGGAACCCTTTTGTAGAACAAGATGAGGGTGGCTCCATAAGTCCCTCCCTCTCCCCCCACCCTTCTCTGCCCTCTCGTTTCCATCAGTTCTGTAACATTAGTCCTCTGACCTCCTCGGTGACCTGTCGATGACACCTTCCTACGCACCTCCTCTCAAAGCTCACTCACAAAGTGCTGGCGCTATCTTTTCAAACCCTAACCGGAGAAGGGGTGCCAGGTTTGTAAATGAGTCTTTCCTGCAGCGTGGATGAGAGCTAACCTCACTTTTAGAAGCAGCCCCGAAGCTGCAATAACTCTTGGCTGCCTGGAGCCGTGATTTCCCAGCGTGCTGTTGACTGAAGACATCGGTGCACAGCGCGTGCTGACGTTGGGAGCTGCAGCCGTGCAGGAAGGAGAGGGAGGCCAGGAGCCGCCGCCTGGGGAGCGTGGAGCAGGGTGGATAATAGTGCGGCGCAGTGAATTATTTTCACGCGGATAATTAATACTGGAGAAACAATGTAACGACAGAGAGCCTCCCACGAGAGAGCACTGTCAGTCTCTCTATTCATTTATTCTTTTCTAACCAAATTGATGGGCCAGTCCACCCGCCTTTTTAGACCCACAGTGATAAGACGGCAAACAAGTTTCATTTAAATATGGGCAAATCTTCCAATTAGTCAAAGACTCATCCTCGTGCCTTAAAAATGACCAACCGCTCTCAAACGCTGCACAGATAAAAAAGGGAGAAAAAGGCCCAAATAAAAATATCGATTGAAAAAAGTTTAGATGCACAGATTCTACTGGCCATGAATCTAGGGTGAGATTTACAAGTCAATAATTGTCATCAAGATTCATTGGTCACCATTTAAGGCCTAATTAAAAAAATATATATATTTCTGATGGTTTTATTCCTAGAGCGTATGCATTTTCTATCGAAATAGTTTAATTTCCCTGTAAAACCAAAGAAGATTTTTCAATAAAGGAACAGGTGTAGCTGATATAAATAAGTAGGCATTTAAAAATAAATACCTTAAAATGAATTTATTATCTGTATGTTTACTGTTTCTGCTGCTGGTGAAGATAAAATGAATCCTCTACTGGATAACTATTTGAGTTCTGGTTTAGAAATCATTTGTAAATATGTAAGAACAAATCACATTCAGCATGTTCATCATTATTCCTTTATCTATCCAGCAAGCATTTATTGAACACCTGTTATGTTGCAGGTCCTCTGCAAGGAGAAATGCCTTCAAGGAGACACAGGTACATAAATACCTGTCATACAATTAAGTTAGCCAATTCCCTAATTTGTAGTGCTTTACAAATTGTAACGTGCATAGCAATCTCTTTGAGAGCTCGTTAAATGCAGATTCCTAGTTAGTTAGTGGTCTGGAGAAGGGTCCAAGCTTCCGCATGCCTAATCTGCTCCCCAGGGATGCTGGGGACCACTCTTGGAGGACAGGGTCTCCAAAGAGAGCCTTTGAAGGCTGCTGGAGAAGGGAGAGGGGGGCATTTGGCATGTGGGGGAGGGGCTGGGCTGTGCACTGACCAGGAAATGGCTTCATGGAGGAGCAGAGAGGAGAAATGAGAGGTGAAGGAAGGGGCAGAGGAAGGCTGATTGGTGTCCCTTGAGAAGGTGGGTGTGCCCTCATGTTCCAGCCTCTGTCTCCTAGGTTGGAGGGACCCTGTGTTTGGAGAACTGCCATTAGCTTGACATGGCTGGAATGCACCTCTGAGTTGTCAGGTGTTATCTGCCAAGGAATTCTCTTCCCCGCTCCGCCCTTGCCCCCACCCTTGTGCAACCCGCACACACTTTCTTGAGCTAGTAGGAGTTGGTGTCTAGTCATTTTGAACTGAAAAACTGATAAAGCGGGTGACTTGGGGGAAGTGTCAGGTGATGAGTGATTAGGGACTACAAAGAATGTGAGTTTATCTTAACAGTGTTAGGATGACCTTGAAGAGTTTTAAAGGTGTGTTTGAACAGTGTTGAACACACTGTGTGTGTGTGTGTGTGTGTGTGTGCATGCGTGTGTGCGTGTGCATATGAGTGTGTATGCTTTAAACTTCAACCCCAAATGAGGAAACAGTTTCACTTGGCTATGACATGTCTACTGATGCAGTGAGAGGGTAATGGTTGACGGGAGTGGCCACTGGAGTGGGACTTGGGCCGTGTCACACCATGCAGCGAGGGCCAGTTCATCTGTTAGTTTCCTTTTCCTCATCTGTGAGATCTCTTTTATCGGAAACTTTTGAAAAACGTTCTGTCTACAAGTGACCACCTTAATGACATGCCTTCATTAAGGGCCTCCCAGCAGAGCCCCTTGTCTCCCGGCCTAGGTCACTGTAAGGTTTCCTCACTCTTCTTAAACAGTCACTTGGCTCTCCCAGCCAGCATCTCTCAGCGGCTCCTTCCTGCTTGATAGTTTAACCCAAACCCTTTGGCCGGGCACTCCGCATTCTCCTTCAACTGCTTCTCAGCCTCCCCCGTTCTGAGGTCATGTCTGAATGCTCCGTGAGTGCTTCTCATTCCAGCTCAGCTGTCCTACTTTGCTGTCTTTCCTCGACGTCCTGTCAAATCCTGCCTTAATTTTCCTTCTGCTCCAGCCCCAACCACCGTTCCTGCTCCTATCGGACACCTGCTGGGAGGCTGCCTGGGGGTGGACATTGTGTGAAGTCGTTTGCATCTGTGGCCACATTAATCGTGGCGATCGTCCCATGGAATAGATACTGGTATTACACCTAATTTACAGGGGAAGACACTGAGGCAAAAAGGAACAATGTGACTCACTTCGAGTCAGAAGCCTACACACCAAAAGGCGGCAAAAATTCAAGCTTAGGGCGGTTTGCTCTCCAGAGCTGGTGTTCTGAACCACTAACAGTTCTACCTTCGGCGTCAGGCTCCGCCTTTGCTTACTCAATAATTTCTATCTGGAAAGTCTTTCCTCTTCTCTTTTTTGCCCTTCAGAATTTGGTGTCCGAGACTCTTCCTTATCTAAAGCCACCCCAATCTGATCATCCTCACATTCTCACCTTCTCCCCTTTGCTCTCCAGCGTGGTGTTGGGCTTTGCCCTGGGCCCAGGCCAATGCTGCTCTGTATCTCAGCCCTGGGTATTCATCTGGGTAAGTCTTTTCACCCTTGCTCTTCTTTTGACTACTTTCATACACACAAATTGGTTTCATTAATGTGTATCTAATACTTGTCAAATACATGACTCATTTTTATGGCATGCTCTTGGGTCTCTTTTCTCTTGCACACAGATAGTGGGAGGGTATGGGGAAAGCAACATCTCTCTCCCTATAAACTTATATCTCTAAATGTATTAATTGTATCTGTATAAATTTGTACTGGATGGATTGGTTTTCTAAGTGTAATCCACAGACCCTTGGGGGGCCCCCAATACTGGTTAGGGGGGGGAGACCTGTGGGTCAAAACGATTTTCCTAATAACATTAGATGTCATTTTTCTTTTGCACTAATGGTGCCAAAGCAATAATGGGACAAACTGTTGGTGCCTTAACATGAATCAAGCCAGTGGCCCCAAGCTGTGCTGGTTTTTATTGCATTTTTCACCACCAAACGCAGAGAGAAAAACAAAGAAAAAAAATGACAGTTTCACTTAAGAATGTTCTTGACACAGCATTACAAGTTATTAACTTTTTTAAACCTTGGCCCTTGAGTACATAGCGTTTTAATATTCTGTGTGAAAAAGTGAGATGTGCACGTAAAGTGCTTCTGTTACACAGTGAGATACAGTGGTTGTCTGGAGAGCAAACAGTTGTGTGATTGAGTTGTGAGCTGCGACTAGCTGCTTTTTTTCACGAAACGCTATTTTTTTTACTTGAAAACATCTGACAGACAGACTGGTTTTTCATACCTGGATATTTAGCAAACATTTTCTTTAAAAAATGAATGAAGGGACCCTGTCACTTCTAAAAAACAACTGACGCTATTTGTTGCCAATGATAAATCTGAGCTTTCAAGAGAAAATTAAAATTTTGGAAAACTTATATCTGCCACCATGAGCTTGATAGCTTCCCAGTGCTTAAAAATGTTTTGGTGAGGTTCGTGGTAATATTAATGAACGTGGGGTTTTAAAAATATTGCGTAGTGACAGTCAACGATTGGAAGATTTGCATAAGTTAATGAAACAATCTTTTCCAAATAATCAACGCATTAATAAAAGATCCATTTGAAGTGCAGAATATATAAATGGATTTTAAGATGACCAAGTAGGGAGGAGTTTGCCAGTATAGGTTCAGAATCCATATCCTAACTAACCTTTAAGAAATGACCACTGTTGAATTTTGGCTTAGTATTGAAGAATACTCACAATTATCTGAAAAGGCTATAAAATAACCTGCCTTTTCCAGCTATACATCTCTGCCAGACTGCATTTTCTTCATATGTATCAAACAAACAAACAAAAACAACTTAACTGATTAAATACAGAGGCGGAAATGAGAATTCAGCTGTGTTTTCTTAAGCCACATACTAAAGAGATTTGCAAAACTACAAAACAATGCCTTTCTTGTCACTCTTTACTGTTTCTGAAAGTAGTTATTTTTCATAAAATTGTATTACTTATGGCAACAAGTAATGGATTTATTGTTATTTTTTAAAATGAATCAATAAATACACATTTATCAGTTTAAAATTTGAATATATTAAATCAATAGATAAGATCCACATGAACAAAAGTTCTCTGGGGTCCTCGATAACTTTTAAGAGTTAGGAAGTTTTCTGAAACCAAACAGTTTGAGAATTAGTGTTGTATACAGTTAGAGAGACAGAGGTGGGGAAGGATAGTTATTATTGCTTCCCCATCTTCCACCTGTGAACGAGTGTCATCAGCTTCAACGTAGTTGCTCAAGCCCCAAACATAAAAATCATCCATCATTCCTCCCTTTCCCCCATCCACCATCCTAATCAATTACCTGGCTCTGTTGGCTTCACTTATTAAGTATAATAAAAATCCATCCACTTCTCACCATTCTTACCTCCACTTCTACCAGCAGGGTCAAGGTCACATGAGGGAGGTTGCAATAACAGCCCTTGATTTTTTTTATACCTCCCCATATCAAACCCTTGAGTAGTTTTTGCCTGTGATGACTCTGGCCTTGGCCATGTGACCTGCTTCGGCCAATGGGATGATAGCAAGCATGATATGAGCAGAGATTTGAAAGCCACTTGTGTTTGAGACTTGCTCTCTCTGACTGCTTTTGGAATGCTGTGACCACCACCATATGATCAAGCCTAGATGATGAGAGATACATGGCTCAGTTTTCCTCGTCACCTCCTCAGCTTTGTCACTCTAGCTGACCATAGATACATGACTGAGGCCAGCCAGTATGTGTGAGGCATTGAGGGAACGAGAGTTTCTCTACTCAAAGACCTTGTTGTCTAGGATGTACGCTAAAGTGGGCCTAGAATATAATGCAAGGCATCATGGGAAGAACATAATGTTAGTTATCCCCCATTGTCAGAGGAGTTTTGATGGGGGCAGGAGGCAGAGGGGGTAGGAAAGAGGATAATGCAATGTTTAAGGCCCTTTAGAATATTCATTTTGGGACTGCGCACAACTGAGGGCACCTGGGGAAGTTGAGAAGGTTCCAGAAGGACTAGAGATGACTGATATGGTCCTGAAAATGACTTTCATCTCTTCTTAATTGTGCTTTTCCTCTCCCTCCATTTCTTCCATCTCTTAAGGTTCTCAGAGCCATATGCCAGAAGCTCAAGATCTACCCATCAGAGGGCCCCCCTTCAGTCTTTCTGCTCTGTGCCCACCCTGGTGCTCACCAGCTGAGCTCACAGCCCAATCAGAGCTGCTACGGGGTGTAGATTCATTCCGGTCATCAGTAGGCAAAGGCGAGAGGGGAGACGGGGCCAAAGGGAAGTCTCTCTTCCCAAGTAACAAACATTTTAGCAGGACGTGGTGTATCCTATTTATTTATACTTCTAACATCATTCCCAGGAATCTGGGTGTAATTGAAAGTCTCGCTTTATGGCTATGGATGTCGAGGTAAAAGGCAATGGGACTTGGCTCCCCCACCCCTCACCTTAGGTTTAAGGACAGAATTTTATTTTCAGCCTTGGAGTTACTTTAGGAGCACTAGAGCTGAAATATGCGATGCCACATCGGACAAGGGATTTGATCAATTTAATTCGACAACAGCTTCATTAGGGCAAGGAAGCAGGTGTTTACCTGAATGGGCTGGTAGTCGA
This sequence comes from Eidolon dupreanum, assembly GCA_028627145.1. Lineage (NCBI taxonomy): Eukaryota > Metazoa > Chordata > Mammalia > Chiroptera > Pteropodidae > Eidolon > Eidolon dupreanum. The sequence goes on along the minus strand of CM053502.1, from coordinate 168,048,939 downwards.
GAGGGCACTTCCGGTGTCATTTAGCAACATGGCTGAGAACTAGCCACCTGCCGAGGCCGCATTCTGAGCCACACGATTTCTTTATGTAATAAATTACAGTTTTGTCAGATGGTCTGTTTATCTAATGGAACATGAAGCAAAGGTGGGAAAGATTTTAATAGAACGCCACAGTAATATAAGAAACCTAATTTCTTTAGATACACGAGAGGCGAGTCTGGTAGTGGCATGCTCGTTTTGGTGTCTGGATCACCAGGGTGGCAGTCATCAATCATCATGATATTGGGGCTCCGAGCCAATTTCATAGTCGTAAAAAAATTGCTGTTGTGCCAACTTCAAAAGACCACTATACTCATGTTTGGAATTGCTAAGTTTATGTTTGACCTTGGTCAAAATTACCATTACATTTGCATAGCACTCATCGTAATGATAAATAATAATCACATTTAAGCATTGTGAACTATTGTTACAATTGTTCTCCCATTTGCTATTTTTTCAAGTGCTTTTTAAAACCTTCCCCCTTCCTTTAATTAATTAATTTATATATATATATATATATATATATATATATATATATATATATATATACATACACACACACATATATATATATAATTTGTTTGTTTGTTTGTTTTCCTTCATATATGTATAAAAGTAGCTGGTTAAAGTCTAGCTTACTTTGTATTACTTAATCGTTCATGGAATGCTATTTTTATAGAAGGCACCCTCCCTGTGTACGGTTCACCAAAGCTGATGGCCAATGAAGGTTCACGCCACATTGGGAAAGAAATGAGCATTAGTTAGAATTCAGAGATGAGTCAAACTGAAAACAACTGAATGCGTCACAAAAACCTTAACATTCCCAGGAAAAAATGAGCAACATCTTTCAATGTTTGGGGCCTGCACACGCTTAACCAAGCATGACACTAACTAGTGAACTGGTGTGGCGTGGTGCGATGCGCAAGCACAACGTCACCAGCTCTCAAACTTCCGCGGGTCCCTGGCGTAACCTGCGACGTGGGAGCCTCCGCCTTCAACACCGCAACGCTCTCAGAGAGTTTTAGGTCTAACTCTGCCACCGATAGCTGTGTGTGATTTGAGGAAAGTCATTTCAGATGTCTAAAAATCTCTCTTTTTTTTCTTATATAAAAGGAAGAGATGGGACCGGCTCACTAGTTTCCAAACGTGTGGCAGCTGTCACAGATTGTCTTATCCTTACCGGGAAGTGGGCACCAATGGGGCAGGTAGCAGTGGAACTGTTCTGGCTGCAGGGAGAGGCGGGTGACCCTGAAGTGCCCCTGACGAATGTTTAGGGTTCCGGGGAACACAGTTTGAAGATGCCTGAGACAGCCAGGCTCTAGGACCCAAACACGCCACTGAAAACAGGCGTCGGTGACAGGCCTCTTTACTCCTTGCCAGGTGGTTGGCATAAGAAACTAGTAACTAACTTCACTTGTACTGTGTGTTCTAGAATATGTAAATTTTGCCCATATCTTCATTTTGTACAATTAATTGATAGCTTCGAAACAATAAGCAAAAATATTGTCACGATACTTTTCCTGTTGTGGTTCTGACCGGCATATTAATGCAGAGCAGTGTAATGCCAGGGAGAGCTTGGGCTTGTGGCCAAGGAGACCTGAGTTTGAATCCTGGCTTGCTTACTGATTTTGTGGTCGGAGACTTGATAATTAATCTCCCTCAGCCTGTTTATCTGTAAAGTGGGCAGGATGAAACCTACCACGAGGGTTTAGAGGAGAGTTACATGAAGAAGCTTCTAGTGGAGAACTCTGCATAAATTAGCGCTTAATAATGCTAATAAAAATAATAACGATAATCGTTTGAGCCAAAATTTTGGCATTTTTTTTATTGTGCAGACATGCACAACATAAACAATTTTGATTTCTATGAAGAAATCACTTGTCCGTCTTACCATATTGATAGTGGGATCATCATGCCTAAATGCCTCCATCGATGAGGAGAAAAATTAAGTGAGGAAAGATTTTTTTTGTTTTTAATTTTTGCATATTAAACCTGTAGGAATATATCTTCGTTTTCTTGAATATAGACTCTCTTAATCTTTCACGTTTCTACTTTTTCTAGGGACATGGGTACAAGAATGCACCTGTCTCTTCGAGAAAATCATTGGCCAGAGCATGAAAATAAAAGGCAACTAATTGACTCTGCTCTGAGTGGCAGGAGAGGTTGGGGTTGGGGACCCCTGAGGGGAAAACAGTCCTCAGGGGACATCCCCGCTCTGCCCCAGCCAAATATTGCCACCTGTGAATTAGGGCCCGGTGTGGCTTGATGACACAATTTTTACAAAGGAGGTGGAAATCCAAAATTTTTTTTGTGTGGAATCTCCTGATTTTAAAGGTTGAGTAATTTTAAGACTGAGTAGGTAGCGAGGAGACTGCCTGTGGGCTGTGTAGACTCAGCAGCCGGTAGGAGATCAGGTGGGTGTCAGTGTGGAGTCACTACTGGAGAGCCAGGCCTTCTGATCCTGTCCTCCTCTCTCTGCCCTTTGGGCTTCCCAAGGTAGCGATGCAGACACAGATAGCACCTGAATGAGAAGCGGGCTCTGGTGGCCACAACAGGACAAGATCCTGGCCCTCCAGTCTGGTGGGCCCTCGGTCTGGAGGCTAAGTGGAGTCTCCTGTCCCAGCCTGCCTTGCCTGCTCTGCTTTTCCCTGGCCACCACTCCTCCGAGTCTTGTCCTAGGGACCAGATACTCTGCCTTGAGACAGAGACGTTGGGGCTCAAGCGTGCTCCAGTCCACTTTTCACCCAGCCATGCAGAACCTAGAAGGGGCCGTGGGTGGCAAAGTTTACCAATTCTGTGAAATGGGGAGAAAGAAGAAATGTAAGAAAGAATGTCACCTCCTTCAGAGGCTCAGTGACCACCCGACCAGTGCTTGTCTCCGTGACTCTGAGCAATCTGCTGACGGGGGCTTATCCTTTCTTAGGGAAAGAGGGTCGGGGGAGCAGGGAGCTCAGAAGGAAGAGTGGGTAGGAGGAGGGTTCATGGGATGATGAGTGAGATGAGTTTGACCTTTGGGTTATGTTTTTTGTTTCAGCCTCAAAAGTCTTTTGACCAGTCTTGTCATTTCATATCTTCACATAAAGTCACATTTCTTCACCGTTTCTACATCTGTGACCTTAACTCAAGGGGTTACCGCTGCACACCGGGAAGAGTTCCCACGTCCACCCTCTCTTCCTCGGCCAGCCCTCATCCAGCCACCGGCCTTAGCTTTCCAAAGCTGGGTCTCTGGGCCACGCTCCTGGCCAGAATTGCTACTCTGTGTTTTATGGCAATGAGTCCAGATCCACCCTTTGTCCTTTGACCTGTTCCCTACACCCTCCAAATCTAGTTCCACACTGCTTTTCCATGGTGCATTTTGAGGATTCCCCATTGGGCCCCTCTGGGTCCAGGCAAGCAGATGTCTCCCTGAGGAGATGCTGATACTGCCAAAGCCACCATGATTCACGTCCAAAGGCAAAGGCTTCTGTTCTCTGCCCTTGACTTTGTGCAGCTGCAGGCCTGTGTTAAAAGAATGGCTATTGCTACTAGAAACCTCTCAAATGAAAAAAAATAGGGTATCAATTTTTTATAACTATAATTACAATAAAATATTTGCATATGGAGAAATACCACAAAAATACTTCAAATACCACATTAGTTGTATTAGAAGGTAGAAATCAATATGAGAGTCTCTATTTTGTAACTTTTCTTCAATGTTATTATATTGCTGTGATAATCACACAAAAAAAGTAATGAGTTTTATTTTTAATTTAGTTAAACTCTGGGTCAATGGCAGGGGACTTCTTATAATAGAAATTTAAAATTCTCTGGTTTCATGAAATAAAAAAAGTTGAAATGTCAAGAGGAGATAAAAGGATAAATAAACTAATAGATTATTTGTACTTACCTGCAAACTCAATATACATAACCACAGGTAATGCATTATTAATAGAAGATAAGAATTAAAAATTTTCTATCTATTGAATCAGGAACCTAGATGATAAACTATAATCGCTTAAGAAAGAATATTATTTTTCAGAAAAAAGTTGTTTTCTTACTAAGTCTGATATTAGAGATGAGTTTTAAGGTCTATCCTTTTATTTATTTATTTTTAAAAAACATACGAAGCCAATTTTTTTAAAAAAAGAGGGTGAAAGAAAAAAAACAGCATCCGACAGACTGCCCAGTAGAGAATTATTTATATGAGGAATCCTGCCTAGGCATAATTTTTTGAGGTGACCTGTGCTCTCAGAAGTGTGATTTTATCTTGAATGTAAAAGTATCTTTTCTTTCTTTTTTTTTTTTTTTTTGCTGACACCGAGAGGTGGAGAACCTGCTGATGTAACACGGAAGGCAGCTGTGTCAATCAATCCGAAAGCCTATAAATCCATGTGATATACAGTACGCAGGACGGTACCGAGGAAAGTATCATTGATTTATGTAATTGGAAATTCGAGCAGTTCAATTTTACTTAATTATGTTTGGTTTTCCTCCTCGAGGGCCTGATTCCCTGATGACTGGGGGTCAATTGGACTCTTACAGAGCTGCTGTTTCTTCCGCGCTGGTGCCTCTGGAGCAGGTCTTTGGGCCAACCGGCATTGTCTTTGCAGTCTACTGAGTGTGAGAGCGTGCAGTGTGCCGAAGAGCGAAGATGGAAACGAGTTTCGGGGACTATTCATGAATAAAAACTCTAGCACGTGGCACTCAAGCAAAAATACACAAGCGGATAAAAGCAGGTCAGCTAGCCAGTTTCCTGAGATTATTCACGTCTTGGGCAGGTCCTAGCCTTCGTCTCTCTCTCGGTGGGTATTTTAATTGTTCATGATCTTTTACTTTAGAAAGAATACTTGTATCTTTTCTCCTGCAGAGAGATCGAGCTCAATGAAAGTTTGACGAATGAATAAATTTCCTCTGCCATCAAGTCTACATACCCCTGCCAGGAAAATCATTCTCAAACATTGCTTTTCTTACTTCACTTCCCGTTTGCAAAGCCCCAAAGGCCTCGCTTCACCCAGAGCCAATGCTTATCATTTTCTAGCTTTGTCACCTGCACACATTGCTCCCTTCGATAAGACCCCTACATTTAGCTACTTACAGACTCTGGAAGGGAGTTCATACCAAGGGCTGTACAGGAAGTGTTCTTACCTTGCTTCCACTTACTGACTTCAGATGTGTCCCTGCTCAACCCTCGCTGCTTCGAGAAAGCTTTATCATAAGCTTCCAGCACGGAAGTGGGTATTCCCAACCTGTAAGTGGTCTCTAGCGCCCACCCTTCAAGCCACACTGGAAGTTGTAGTACCCCTCATTTTGCCCTAATTCTATCACTTTTCTGTGATGTCAGTTGTGCAATTGCTGTAGTTGTGTATAAGTTTTGCCCTGTTCTCAAAGGCAGGTGGCCTTATAATATCTTGGGTCCCCAACAGAGCTCAGCTCAGTGTTATATACACAAACATGTGTTAACGGGCTGCATCATGTCTCCTCAAAACTCATATGTTGAAGACGTAACAATAAGTATGTCTGAATGTGATCTTATGAAAATAGGGGTACTGTAGATAAGTAGAAGTTAAGTAGTGTGGGCCCCGAAACCAGTATGATTGATGTCCTTATGAAGAGGGGAAGTTCAGAAACGGAAACACGTACACAGGGGAAATGCCACGTGAATATGAAATCAGAGACTGGGAATGCCGAAGACTGCCGTTGTGGTCACACGAGGTGGCGCGGAGCCCTCAGTGGACACCAGCTCCAGTGATGCCTTGCTCCTGGGTTTCCAACCTCCAGAACTGAGACAATACATTTCTGACGTTTAAGCCACCCAATCTGAGCTACTTGGTCCTGGTAGCCATAGGACATTGATGCCACATGCTTAATAAACATTTATTAAATCACAACGAACAAGCGAGAGGGGCAGAGGGTTCCCTGCGGCTATTTTAAAGAAGAAAAACATACATTTATTAAAACAAATTTAAAAAAATTAACTTCTTTTTTGAGTAGTTTTAGGTTCACAGCAAAACTGAGTGGAAGGTTCACGATTGCCCGTCCTCCCTGCCCCCGCACGTACACAAACTCGCCCACTGTTGAGGTCCTGCCCCAAGTGGTGTGTTTGTTACAACTGATAAAACCGCACTGACACCTCCTTATCACTCGAGGCCTCGTTTGTCGAGCTCAGGGTTCGCTCTCGGAGTTGTACATTCTATCGTTTGAACAAACACGTAATGACATGTATTCATCGTTAGAGTATCACGCGAAGTATTTTCACAACCCTAAAAATTCTCTGTGCTCCGCCCGTCCATCCCTCCTTCTCCCACACCCCCTGCAGCCACCGATCTTTTCACTGTCGCCATAGTTTTCCAGAATGTCATGTGATCGGAATCATACAATACGTAGCCTTTTCAGATTGGATTCTTTCACTTAGTAATATGCATTGCAGTTTCTTCTGTGTCTTTTCATGGTCCGATAGCTCATTTTTAATATTTTTAGTTTTGAATAATATTCCATGTCCAAAGATACCATAGTTTGTTTATCTGTTCACCTACTGAAGGACATCTTGCTTACTTCCAAGTTTTGGAAATGACGAATAAAGCTGCTATAAACATTTGTGTGCATGTTTTGTATGGACATAATTTTTCAACTTATTTGAGTACACACCAAGAATGTGATGGCTGGATTGTATGGTAAGGGTATGTTTAGTTTTGTAAGAAGCTTCCAAACTGTCTTCCAAAGTCGCTGTACCATTTTGCATCCCCACCAGCAATGAATAAGAGTTATTATTGTTTCACGTATGTGGCAGCGTTTGATGATGTAAAGATTATTGTCATTCTGACAGGTGTACAGTAGTAGCTCGTTGTGTTTTAATTTGCATTTCCCCAGTGACACATGATATTGAGGATTTTTTCATATGTTTACTTTCCATTTGTATGTGTGTTCGAGTCTTTTGCCCAGTTTTTAAATCAGATTGTTCATTTTCTTATTGTTGAGTTTTAAGAATTCTTTGTATTTTTTGGATAACCATCTTTATCTGATACGTCTTTCGCAAATCTTTTCTCCCAGTTTATGGCTTGTCATCTCCTTTTCTTAACACAGTCTTTTACAGAGTAAATATTTTTATTTTATGAAGTCCAGCTTATTATTTCTTTTACAGATCATGCCTTTGGTGTTGTATCTAAACAGCCATTGTTATGCTCCAAGTCATCTAGATTTTCTCTTATGTTATATTGTAGGAGTTTCATAGTTCTGCATTTTAGGTCTCTGATCCACTTGAGTTAACTTTTGTGAAGGTCTGTGTCTAGATTCCTTTTTTTTTTTTTTTTTTTTTGCACGTGGCTTTCCAGATGCTCTAGCAGTTTTTACATGTTGGAAAAACTGTCTTTGCTCCGTCGTAGTGCCTTGGCTCCTTTATCAAGATCAGTTGAATGTATTTATGTGATTCTGTTTTCTTTCCTTTCTTAGCGTATCAGTTATAGCTGCTGTGATCTGAATGTTTGTGTCTCTCCAGAATTCATGTGTTGAAGTACTAATCCCCCAAAGTGGTAGCGTTAGGTGGTGGGGCCTTTGGGAGGTGATTAGGTTGTGAGGGTGGTGTCCTCATGAGTGGGTTTAGTGCTCTTCTGAGAGATCCCACAGAGCTCACTCACCTCCTCCACCCTGCGAGGGGAATGAGAGGTCTGTGACCTGGAAGAGGGCCCTCGCCCTCCTGCGATCTCCCACCACGCCAATACTTCTGGCCTCCAGAACTGTGAGCAATAACTTTTTGCCCCTTATAAGCCACCCAGTCTGCGGTATTTTGTTATAATAGCTGGAATAAACTAAGACAACTTACTTTATTTACTTTCTTTAAAAGTAATTTTTCTAGAGTTTGCAATATACATTTACAATGAACCCAAGTCCATTTTTCAAGTAGCACTATACTGGTTCACAGGTAATGTAAGGATCTCATAATAACAAAATAATCCTAATTCCTCCCTCCTGTCCCTTGTATCACTGCTGTCATTTATTTCACTTATGCGTAAGTATGTTTCTACATCTATATTCAAATGCATTGTTGCTATTGAATTTTGAATGAACTGCTGTTAGATCAATCAAGAAGAAAATAAAATTTTTATTTTACCTTTACGTTTTTTCTTCTCTGATGCTCTTGCTTTTTTTTATGTAGATCTGACTTTCTGATGTATATTATTTTTCTTCTCTTTGAAGAATTTCTTTTAACATTTCTTAGAGGACAGAAGAATTCCTACCGGCAAAAAAAATTCCTTCAATTTCTGTTTGTTTCAGAAAATCTTTATATAGTTCTCCTCCTCTTGTGAAGTATAATTTCTCAGGGTGGAGAACTCTAGGTGAATGATTTATTCTTTCAACACTTTAAATATTTTACTTCACTTTCTTTTTGTGTACACGGTTTCTAAGAAGTTAGATGTAATTTTTATATTTGTTCCTCTACAGGTTAAGTGGTTTTTTTTTTTTCTGACTTCTTTTAAGAATTTTTTTTTAATCTTTGATAATTCCTACATCCCTGCCATATCTGAGCCTGGTTCTGCTGCTTGCTCTGTCTCTTCAAAGTGCTTTTTCTTTTTTAGCCTTTTAGTATCCCTTGTAAATTTTTGATGGCTGTACATGATGTACTGGGTGGAAGGAACTGCAGTGGACAGGCATTTAGTGATGTGGTAAGGGGTGCAGGGAGGTAAGAGATCCATAGTTCTATGATTAGGACTCACTCTTTTAGTGAGCCTGTGCCTCTGGACCGAACTTCACAAGCGCTTCTCAGTCTCCCTGGCCCCTTAGTGGCACACGACGGCTAGAGTGTTCCACTCCAGTGGGCTGGAGTTGGCTATTTCCCTTCTCCTAGGTCAGTTAGGCTCTGATAAAACACCACTATTTAAGGCTTTTTAAATAGATTCTCTTGAAAACAGGCCTTGTGGGGTGGGGGGGGGGCAGAATGCTCTGGCATATTTCTTAATGGTTCTGTTTTCTTCCCCAATGCTAGAAATGCAACGGCTCTTTTTTTCTGATGTATACTGTGAACACCTGGACTGTCTCCTGGAGGTGTAACTCACAAACATGTGGGGTCTCCCCACCACTGAGTCCCCTGAGAATTTTTAACTCTCAGAGTTGAAACTGAAACTCCAGCAATATCTCAATTATAGTTGAGGTTTTCCTACCCTGGTACTGATTCCTGGGGAGGTTTCTGCTTATGGGTTTCTGCACTTGAAAGTTGTGATTCTCTGTCTCTTTGTGTTTATCTTTCTTATTTTTGAGGCTGTGGTTTGCCCCGTGACCTTACTTCTCTGATTTGCTATTGGGAGTGACAACTTTCAAGCTCCTTATATGCTGGTCTGGAAACCAGAAGTCCTGTGGACTTTTTAATTACCTGCTAGAATCACACAGCTACTTTGGCTATATGTTTAAGACAAAAGTGGACTCACTGTATTTTGAATATAATGCAATTTAAAAATTTTAATCTACTCGAGGAACTTCAATAGGAGCTTTATTAGATACAATGTAAATTTGGATTAAAAGATCAAAAAAGATTTCTCGGATAAATTAATCACTACAAGAAATGATCAAATTTAATTCATCAAAACAGAACAAAAACAAATTGGATAAATTCAATTATTTACACTTTATTGAGATCAAAGTGTAGCTAGAACTATAAATCATTATTCATATGATTTTGTTCTGCTCCAATATGTGGCATTCAAAAATATCCCCATTAGGAAACAAGAGCAGTATATTTATATTATTTATAGGATCACATAGTCACCTGATATCAGAAATCATATTGAATCCTTATGGTAGATTTAATATACCCCCTTTTTAAATTCATAGCTTAGTAATATAAATCTTAATTCCCAAGACTTTCTCTTTAATAAATGAAAGAGAAACGTCACTGTGCATTTTATCGTAGCTACATTTTTTTGGATTAAGCTGTTCCCAAAATTAATTGTTTCATCGTTTAGAGCTTCCTTCTTGATTTGTTTTTAGAAATGGAAGTTATAGTTTTTCTTCTTTGAAGTATTCCATCATTTTTCTTGCTTTGTTCAGACAGTTTAAAAATGAAATAGGATTTTAAAAAATATTTTAATGTAAGATGTCTGTCAATCCTGGAAACAATTAATTGTAATATTAAATATAAAATAAATTACAATGTCCCAAATCTATAAGGAAGTATATAACTATACAACAACATATACTAGAGGTAAATGGGTGACATTTATCTGTGTCAGGTGATTTCCATGCTGTTCTGGGCGTGGCCTGCTTTTAAAGTCATTATTATAGGTAATCATGGTAGCTATGTGTATATATATCCAGCTTGGACATTTATTCCTTTTATTTACCCATTATTTATTTATTTATGCACAGACTGGCTATTGTTGATTCATGGATTGCCATTTCATCAGTGATTAGGACTCTTCTCCTTATGGTAAGAAGACCCAGCTGGGGTTTACATGTGACATAATTTATTTGCATACTTAGAGAGTTTTAATACTTTAAAATATGTCATATATATGTAAACTATATTACTGGGTTAGCTATGATCCTTCGTAAGTGGAGAAATAAATCTCTGCATAGGGATTTAGTTAAGCTCTGGGTTTTCTCAGCTTCTCTGACTCGTTTCATGATTTTCCTGCTTCCTATTGGATGAATTGATATTGGCCTCGTGATTACCCATTTATCTATTACCCATTTGCTTGAAGCTCCGTGGGGGCAGGTACCTGACGGTATGTGTAGAAAACCCTGGGCCTCTTAGAAATGGCACAGTCTTTCTGTTTAACTTGTTCTAGCTCAGACTGGTTTCTGTTCATCGTATTTTCCTCAGGGAGGATCATGGAACGTTACCTCATCTTCCACCATGGAGATGAGGTCAGAACAGACAAGCATGCCTAGTTTCCATTCTGCACATGCTCTGCTCCAGACTCCCCCTCAGTGTTCTGTACCCCAGACCTCCTCATCTCTGAGTGGGCCTGTGCGAAAAGACACAGAGATCAGATTACAAAGGACTGTGGCCTTGGTCAGAGGCCATCAGTTAAACCTTTTCCCTGAAGCCCTCAGCATAGCACGGGGTGCAAACTTGTTCAGGTCATATATCAGAAGAGAAGAAGGGAGAGTGGGATGATGACATGTGTATGGAGAAGAGTGTAATCGTGCCCTGTGTATGCATCTCTTCCCCTCACCAACTTTCCTCCATTGAAAGAACGGGCAGATCTTGGCAAAGACAGACATTCTAAATTCCTATGAAATAATGACCAAGGTAGCAGTTATATTTTGTTTTTCCAGGATAAATAAGTATTAGTAATGGTTGTTAGATGAAATAATTTATTTTTTACCTCCCCCAACACCACCAAATAGCCTCATAATTTTAAAAACTGTGCTATTGCTTTTAGGATTCTGAATATGCATATATTCAATATATAGCTCTGTGACCTATGGAGATGATTTAATACTATCAGGTTACAATTTATCACTTGACTCTATAATATTTAGTGACTTGTGATCAATTAAATTACCCAACTTGACCAAAAAAATTGATAAGGTGGTTCTCATCAATACATAAGGTATCAGTATAATGCAGAGAATCGAAACAGTATAGACTTACTTTGCACGTTTCTGTTGTGATAGATACAGCGTCCCCTGATTCAAATATTTCCTCAGGTTTGAAAAATATCAGAATAACGTTCTTCTCTGCTCGCCATCTCCTGATTTCTTTTTTCTTTTCTTCTTTTTCTTCTTCTTTTTTTTTTTGCATACTTTTATTTCTTTATTTCTTTATTACTTTATTTATTTATTTTTGAGCATGGAAAGACCCCAAGATGCTGACTTATGAGAAGGAGCTGGTTTGGGTAAAATTTCTAGATTGGTTCAGTGGATGAATTGGATTATGAACTCTGGTGAGAAAGAGAGCTTTTACAAGAATTCTAGGATTTCGGAAAACCAGTCAGGGAAGATACTAGGGATTTGAATGTCCATCTCCAATGTTAAGTAACTTTGGTGTTATTTTTCTCTTTGCAAGTCACACAAAATGGGGAATAAACATGTCCCTGAATAAAAATGGTAGTGGTTTTTGCCTCAGAGTCCCATGCCAGCGAAGGGTTCTGGGATTTGGACCCTGCCATGTCCTCCTTCCTTGCTGGATGCCTTGGCAGCCCCAGGAGCTCGGGGCAGCTTTGCTCTCTGGCTCCATCCTGTCTGCTGATGGCGCATGCCTCCCCAGCAGCCTCTCAGTTTCCTTCTGATCCGCTCCCCAGGGCTGGGCAGAGGCTGTCTGAGCACATCTCCCAGCATCACCCTTGAAAGCTCATCTCTCCTCGTCAGATAAGACCCTCGAGGACTTCAGCCTATTCTTCTCCAAGAGTAAATTTTCTGCTTCCCAGTAACATCTCCCATCAGAGTTTGGGGAGCTGCTTATACTTTCTTTTATAGGGAATGTTAATCCTGGTGTTTGGAGGTCCATCTGGTGAGCCAGTGTTTTCTTCAAAATTTCTCCCAAGAGGTCAATGAGTGTTCAAAAAAGAATTCAAATATACAGATTAGGATTCCCCTTTTGCTGCAATTGAAGCTGTCTGGTTTATAATTAGTGACTGAGAAGATGCCTATGCCTGTGTATTATAAATAATCCCCCCAACTTCAATATCAATCACCTGTATCTCTGGGGCCAATAACAATGCGAGTTTTGTTATTATATTTCTGGACTGTGTCCCGGAGGGAAGAAAGTTGAGAAGAAAGATTAGTTTCATTAAATCATCTGTACTTGTTTGTAGTGGTTTACAACATACACACGTATTAGGCATTTAAAAATTCATTTTGCCCTTAGGTTTCTCAATGCCACTGAGTCATTCATTTATTCATTCAGTAAATAGGTGTGGAGCACTTACTACGCAATGACACCATGCTTTGTGCTAGGGATACCACAGCAAATGGGATGAATGTGAACTTGACCTCACAGTCTCATGGGTTAGTGACTGTAGATCACATAAATAGTTAACTTCATTATAACTGCCCATCTCAAGTTAGGTATAATTATCTCATTAAGATCCAGCACTTCTGGTTACTTTCAAGATAAGAACACGTATAATTTTAAAACATAGCAGTCAAACAATTTAGAGAGGTGCCGGTATCTGTCATGTGACCTTTTGAGAAATGTTAATCTGTCGCTTGTTTCAGTATTCGGCAATATGCTGTGAGGGATCTGCTTATTGAGATGAAATGGTTAATTGTAATATGCTTGTTTTGTATGAAATGCAAGTGAAAAATCAACAACACATCTGGTCTTTTTGAGAAGTTGCTGTAAAGCATAGAATGTTGATGCTGTAGGGACCTGGAGAATGTCTTATCCCATCCCCTTGTTTCATAGAGAGGAAGTGAGGACGAGAGATGGAGCAGGGTCACCCTGCCCTCTGCCTTACACGGAGGGTTTAATTGAGATCAGCTGATGCTCAGAGCCCTTCTTACTATTGGCTTCAACCATAAAAAGAGAACTGCAGAGGAAAACAAAAATGTAGAAGAGGGGGGCTAGGTTTTCTCCAGAGAATTGGTCTTGTGCAAAGCCTTTTTCTCCAGCACACCGCAGAGGCAGATGCCTGTTAAGGACATGTTATTTTAGGAGGTGGCTTGGTTGGGATTTCTAGTAAGAGGAGACTGGCGACTTTGAAACTCTAAAGGATAACATAACTAAGGGCCATTCTCAAAATTTCACCCTGAAAGTAGTTGATTGACTTTCCTTGGGAATTTTAGCCATTCAAGAATGAAATGTGAAATTTTTTAGAGAGAAAGAATTGGCTAAAATAAGTTTATTAAAAGCCAGTTATTCATTTCATTAATCCTAAGTCACAATTGATTTTACAAGCCCTGTTATTTTATATATTGTTAAGAAGGAAAAATCACTGCCGATTAAACTATGATGCAATGCTTTCTTATCACTTAGAATTTATTTCACACTCATTCAAAGAGCTACTTGAACTTAAACATAGGTTTTTAACATCTATTGGTTTTTACCTACAGAAAAAAGGACAATTTAAGGGAACTAAGTTATTTAGGTATTCCTAAAGCTTCTTCACATCTGAAGTCCAGCTCGTCTGTATCACTTTTCATTAATTGTCCATGTTTGTGTACAGATATGTATCTGTGCCTTTAAAGACAATGGCTGCTCATTGTTTCTTAAGGAATCTGTAAAATAGTTAAAAACCATCCACGTACAGCTTTTCACTTGGCTTTGCAGTTAAGTGTGATGAGCCTGCTTTGACTCCCTGGTCAGGAATGGGGCTGATCACGTAGTTACCAACTCAGACCCGCTCCCCACAAACATTTGACTGTGAGCTCACTACAGGAGCGTGTTTCTAATTTTCTGGGATTTTTTTTCAAGTTGCTAATGTTTTGTCATTCTTGGGCACTGAGATGTTTGTCGTGATTGCCACAGAGCAGAGGTCATCAGACACAAACTCTTCAGCACATCCCGATTCTGGATCTCAGAGATCTAGAAATGTAAAAAGAAATGCGTGTCTCAGAACTAATGAAATATGGCACTAAAAGACTCCCTACCTTTATTGCTTTCCCCCCTTTGGTATTTGACCTGTTTTGTCACAAAGTAAATTAGCTGCTTTGTTTCGTTATTGTAAGTATGTGATTTTGAGGTTATTCATCCCGTACTTCTCAGGTAAAGTATTCCTTATATTACTTTTTCTGGACATGAGTGATTTCTGAGTTGTTAACAAATGTTCTACGTGGAAAAAAAAAATCTGTGATTCCAGAAGTCTGGAAGATGCTATCCATCACATTTCTCTCTTGGGGAAGCACAATTACGATGAGCACATTAAAGTCTCTGAAAAGTCTTGCATTGAAGAACCTCATTTAAACACGTCAACTTACGTGACTAGAAAAGTCTTTCTCCCATTTTTTGAGTGCGCTCTAGCAGAGTTTGAGAGATTCTCCCCTAGGGTACTGGCCTTCGATGTGGTTCTAACGTTTATTCTAAGTCATCCATGGTGGCTGCACCTCAGGGTGTCCACAGGAGAGCCAACAGGTCTTGTGGGATTACCTGAGTCCTCCAGCAGCAGGAGAATGTCACAGAGATAAGGCTTTTCCGGGGCTCTTTTCTAGCAATGCTTTTCCTCATGCACCCCTCAGTGGCCTTGAGCTCGCATCTGAGACTCGGTGGCTGGTCCCTCTTTCTAAACTCATAGTCTTCCTCCTGGGTCCATCCTCACCTGTCACATTCCCAGACCTTTTCCAGACGGCCTTCTCCACACCCAAGGTTTCACCAGCAGTGTACATCATACTGGAGATTTCCAAACCTGCCTAATTGGAGGCTTTCGATTTGGTGTCTGATCATCACCGTATCAGTGTTCATAAGCCATTTGACCTCAACACATCCCGAAAGGAATTCCTAAAGTCCACATCCCCTCAAACCACGAGGTCTTGGATTCTCTTGGTTAATAGGCATTCAAGAGATAAAGCTCTAATCAGGGCATATCCGCCCCCTGCCTCAGCCTGCCAGGCCATGGCCAGCCCCCTGCATCCCGTAAACTCAAACCCATCACCCCCAGGCCATCTGCTTGCTACAGACCTACTTCCAGTCCTCAGACGCCAGCTGGAGTATCAGTGGCCTTGGAATCCTTTCTGGGAGGATCCTTCTCTGGATTTCTGCCTGGATTGTTGCCTCACAGTCGCACCAATCCACTCCTCCTCTTAAATGGATTTTTTCGCTTCCATTCAGTGAGAGTGTCCGGCATAACCCAGTTGGAAACCATCAGCAGATTTGGTGAAAAAGAAAATTATATGCGCATTTATGATAAAATATTATGCAACCACTTATTTTTTTTTAATATTTCTTTACATGGAAGGTTTTTTATTTTCAAGTAGGAAAAAAAAAACCAGATTACAAAATAGTATGTATCGTATAATCCTCACCAAGGATATACATGTATTTTACATGTGTATGTAAAAGTATGGAAGGATATAAAAATGCTAAAAGTTGTTTATCTCTTGACACTGGGGTCACAAATGATTTTAAATAATTTTTCTTTTTTCGCTTATCTGTTTTGAATTTCTTAACAGTGAAGCCAAATACTTTTAAAATTAAAAAGTTAAAAATTATTACCCGAAAGAGTTAGTTCTAACATGCTCCCCTGTGTGTAAGCTTCCCTCACGTTACTCTTCACGGCACTCTGAAGGCAGAACAGGATGGGCTGATGTTATCCGGTACATCCGTTCCCTGTCCTGGACTGTGAACTCATAGAGGACACAGGCCACGTCTTGTTCATCCTGAATCCTGGTATTAAACCCAGTCACTGGATTCCCTACTGGAGTTAAGGCTCTTTTCTTACTGGTACAGATGTGTGTATGTATATGCGCATATGCTTATATACACGGGGCCTTTCCTAGGCCTGTCACTTGCATTGCCTGTGAGGTAGACAGCAATGTGATTATTATGGCTGTTATGTGGGGACAAATGGAGGCTTGGAGGCAAGATTTGCTTGTGGATGTGCTCTGAGCGACGCATGCCTCACTTAAAAACCCTGCTCTAAAATGATGTTATACTGTCTCTGATGGATCCACTACGAGCACACAACACTTTTGGAAACAATCGTGCTTCACCACCGCAAAGGTCCTGGGATAGTTGCTGGGCTGCCAGCAGAGAGAACGGTGATTCTGACCAGAGCGCAGACTCGTTAAAATTCAGCACTGTGTTATTGCTGCACAGTTTTGCTCAGAGCTGTCTCCATGGTAGGAAAAAACAAACAAACAAACAAAAAACCTAACACCTGATTTAAGGTACTAGAGTCAACATACCGACCTAAAGCCACATCTGAGTCTGTACAAGGGACGGTCCTGGCATTTCTTATTTCCTGTGACCTGAGTAGAAAGAATGTTCCACTCTGATACGATCTAAAATAGCTTTATTACCTTGGCCTGAGTCAGCAAAGTGGCTCTGGAGATGAAAAGGAGAACATGGTTAGATTGCAAAGTTATTTCTTTTTTCTCATATATTTTGGGTGCTGCTTGAAACCCCCGAATTTGTGGATCATGAGCAGCCTGCCAGGAAGAGGAAAATGGTTTCTAGCTGGTAGGAAAAATAATGGCTTTGGTCTACTCCCAGTCCTGGCTGTCCACGGGCAGCCTTTATGGTGTCTCCTTACCTGGTTTCCTCCAGGGTGACAAACCATCCAGGTTTGCTTGGGACTGAGGGGTTTTTCACAGTGTGAAATTTGAGTGTGAAAACTGGGATGATTGGTCACCTACCACCTTATTCCCACATAACCCCATTAGGCAGCTTCTTACCCCTTCCAACACACACACACACACACACACACACACACACACACACACACACACACACACTACAAACACGATTTACTCTTTTCTTATTAAAATTTAACACATAATAAGAAGTTTGGAAAATATAGAAAAATATAAAGACAGAACACGCATATCCATTTTTCTATCACCATCCAGTGATAATTGCTATTAACACTGTGATGTATTTCCTTTGGAACTTTTTAAAAAAAATATAAAGGCAACCTTTCTATGACTTATTTTCACTTTTCATTGCTGCCCTCAATACTCATTCCAGCCAAAGTATCCTCATAAAATTATTTGTAGGAGAAAAGCCTAGGATGATTTAGTTCATCCTTTATTCCTGAGATATGGCCCTGGATCGATGCCCAAGGTGTAACATACAAGGACCACTAAGGACTTCAGTATCAGGTAATTACCTCCTTAACAGAGGTTAGCAACCATTTTTGAGCTTTATAGTTAAAGGAAGGCAGGAGAAGTTGCAGGAAATTTAGCAGAAAACCACAATAGCTTTGGAATATTTCATTGTGAGATTGCAGAGCTGATTCCATAATTATTATCAGTATATGAGAATTTCTTACGTGAAAGAAAGTGATAAATTTTCCTCTGTACCTCTTGTGAACAGTCAGACAAGAAGAAATGAGTCTTAAGCCTAGTGTGAAGGATTTAGGCCAGATAATAAGAAAAGTTATTAACTACCTTAGTGGGTTAAAGAGAGCCTAAGAAATCTCCTTCTCTGAAAGTCGTTAAAAATGATAGAGGTTTTTCCTATCAAGGAAGGATTAACTGTGGGCCTGCCTAATGTTCAAGAATAAACAAAATAGCCTGTCGGAGTCTCAGCCAGCCCTCTGGCTCTATGACTATATGATAGCATGAAAAGACATAGAAAATTGATTTTTATTTCACATTTTCCTTTGAGAAACAAAGAAAAATAGTGATGTTTTCGAAGTTTGAGTTTAATTTTCAGATGGTCGCGGAACCACATGTTGCTACGGGATCGGATGGTGACATCCGAGGGAGCAGTGGAGTGTAACGTCGTCAACTTTCATTATTTTTCCAAATTGTGTTCTTGTTGCTTTCCCCTGAAACTTTCAAATAGGTTCATTTAGTTTAGTAAATGTGTTAGCTGGGATTTTTAAGCCTTATTTATATTGCAAGGGATTAAACCAAATCTGCATGGCTTGCAACACCATGGGGAGCTTCTAGCCTTGCTTCTTCATGTCTGTTTTGTTGATCATTCTTAATTGTTAACAGTGTTCAGTCCAACGTCCTTTATATTTCTGCCGGGTCTTTTCCTCTCCTGAACATTCATGCAGATAGCGTATTTGTCATAAATATGGTCTGCAGAGAGAGAGCGTCCCTTTCTCTGCAAATTGGCAGCTCAGGGAGTCGTTGGGAGCTTACAATGTCATTGAAAGTCACACAAATCAATTGGCAAAAATTACTTTCTGTGATTATCTTGTTTTTATAGTTACATTTTTAATTTTGACAGTTTAAGTGTGTTTAGGGTTCGCGGTAGTGAAAGGCCAAGTGGAATGTGGGGCAGGTCACCGCTGAGATTTCCATTGCTTGGCTAATGAGGTTTCCTTTGGACTTTTGGTGTCATTTAATCTCATTAAGATTGAAGAGAGATACTTTAGAACAAAACAAACCAGCAATGGTTTACTGGGTGCCCGTGATATGCCAGGTATGTATTAGGTAGCGTGGGGCAAAAAAATTAGGAGCTTTTGCTTTCAAGAGCCTTACTATCTAATTAACAAGAAAATAAGTAGTAATAAGAATATAGACCCCATAGGAAATGTTGGCACGAAGCGGGGTGTGTTGAACGTCAGTTGAATTATACAAGTGAAGGTTACTTGATTTTGGAGAGAAAGCTGGCAGGCTCTTTTCCTTCAGGTGATGAGGTATGAGCTGGTCTCAAAGGCCTTGGCTAACCAGAAGAGTGGCCTTCCAGATGACCGATTAGTGTGTGTGATGACCGAGTGGGAGGGAGCGAACGGTATGTTTGAGAACCAGTGAATAAATACATCTTGGTCGAAAAGAAGATTTGGAGCAGGAGAATGGTGGGAAAAGTTTAGAGACCAGTTTTCAGTTAATACTAAGCGTATTTATTTTCTATTGTTCTATAACAAATTACCACACATTTAAGAACTGAAAACAATACCCATTTATTTATTACCTTATAGTTGTGTAGGTCAACAGTCTGGGTTGGTTCAACTAGATTCTCTGCCTAGAGTCTCACAAGACCAAAATCAAGGGGTTGGCTTCTCCGAGCTTGGGTTCTGGAAAGAATTCGCTTCTAAGCTCATTCAGATCATTGGCAGCATTCAGACCCTTGTGTGTGGTTGTAAGAGCGAAGCCCTCGTTTCTTGTTAGCTTCTGTGCAGGGATGTGCTTGGCTCCTAGAGGACAACTCAGATCCCTGCCTCATGGTCTCTCAGCAGTAGAGAGCCTCCCTCAAGTCCACCCCCTCTCCCTCTTCCATTCTCATCTCCTTCCTTTTCTGACACCAGCTGGAAAAAGAAAACAAAACAAAACACTTTGCTTTTAAAAGTCTCCTCTGATTGGCTGAGGCTCTCCCACATAATCTCCATTCTGAGGAATTCAAGGTCAACTGATTAGTAACCTTAATTATGTCTGCAAAATCTCTTTCCCATGTAATGGAGCGTAATCATAGGTATAACACAAGGAGCTGGAGAGCCTGGGGCCACCTTACGGTTCTGCCTACTGCGCCAAGCCTGCAAAATGATGCCCCATGCTCCTTGCTTGGAGCTCCAACCTCAGGGAGTGTGGGGGAGAAGTGTCTGGTTTAAATAGTGGCAGAAATGTGGTGGAATTTGGCACTTTTGTCAACTCTGGTTTATTTTCTATCAAATATCCTTTTCATGGAGAAAAAAAAGAACATGCAAGGAAAGTTCTTAGAGAGTCTTCCATTCATCTTTCAAGGGTAGAGCATGTGAAAGGCTTCCTTATGCTCATTGAGATGTTGGCAGCATTACTAACTTGACCTAGATGGGAAGACAAACTTGAAAGGGTAAGAAAAATTCCACCGAGGGTATGTATACTATTCATAAATCCTTTTTCTCTTTCCCTGGCCTGAGTATCCTTACATTTGCTACATTTTAAGAGTCATGTCATACCAAAACATTTAAATCTTATTTCAAGTGAGACAATGGAGTTGGTGTCAGAATTTAGTTAAGAAAAAATAACTCTAGATGTTGATAACTGAAATTGCGCGAATTTCTCTATCCCAACATGGCTGCAACATGTTGAATCATTCAGGGAAGAAATAGTGTTTATTTATATCTCTCTCACTGAGTCATGGCATCCACTCTGAAATTTGACAGTCATCTTAGTGGGCAGACAAAAAGGAGAAGGCTGAGTATATGGTGCAGAAGAACAGGGAAATAGTTTTTTGTATATCCTTGTAATCAGTTCCTGATGAAGTGCAGACAGTTGCATGCAAGTGGGATAAATACTGCCAGTCAACACGTTCATAGTGCCCGACTAGCTCTGGGCAGAGCACAGTGCAAGGCGTTCTGGGATTTTTCAAAATTGCTCACTTCCTTCTAGGCTAGAAAAGAAGCTCTTTTCCTTCTCGGGTTGCTTAACTTCATTCAGGAAGAATGTTGAGACATTTCTCATCACCGATGAATCCCATGCTAGTGGATGAATGCAAATATTGTTATCACCTTCCATTGACAGAGTCCTCCATGGTTACAATGGAGAAAAGTGTTAATCCTGTTGTAATTAATTCCTTATTGGGGTCTGCGTGGGTCAAGACTATAGTTGGATTTTGGTAAATTAACTTTGAGGTCTTTACTTTAACCTTCATTTTTCTTTTATCTTAAAAAATAACCATTGCATATAGCTTTGTTTCCTTCCTCCCTTCCTCACTCCTCCCTCCCTCCCTCACTCCTCCCTCCCTCCCTCCCTCCCTGTCTCCCTCTCTCCCTTCTTCCTTCCTTCCTTCCTTCCTTCCTTCCTTCCTTCCTTCCTTCCTTCCTTCCTTCCTTCCTTCCTTCCTTCTGTCCTTCCTTCCTTCCTTCCTTTTTTCTTTCTTTCTTTCTTTCTTTCTTTCTTTCTTTCTTTCTTTCTTTCTTTCTTTCTTTCTTTCTTTCTTTCTTTCTTTCTTCTCTTTCTTTCTTTACCAATGACATACAAGACCTACCTTATATGCTGAAATAGACATAAACTAGAACCTCCCTAACCAAACATGTAGAAAAATCTGACACAGAGAAATTGCTATGGTCATGTGGTAAAGATTAGCCATTGGTTTAATAATTTGCAATTATTATATTGATGTCTCCAGGAGTGACCAGGAAGAATGTTTCTTCTAAATTCTGTCCCTGATAAAATATATCTTAAACCCAAATAGTAGCTGAAAACTAATATATTTGATTAACTAATGATTTCATCAGTTCATGAATATTTGTTCTATTAAGAATTATGTGATATAGAAGAAAAATGTAAAGATATTTTCTGTCTCAGTTGCAACATGCTGTTGGAGACACATGAAACCAGTAAAGAGCCTGATGGTGTGTTTTAGTCATTAAGTGCAAAGCACATCTCAGAGATGAGAGGCAGGAGAAATGGACGTGACTCACGCTCACTGAGGAGTAGAATGTGGGTAGGTGGAGGCCATGTGAGATGGGCTTAGCAGGCAGTGAAATGACAAGGGCAAGGTCAAGGTCCTAACAGCATTGTTATAATTGATGACCTTATATGTGTATAGGTGGCACACAAAATAGTGATGAGCAGCATGGGCTTTGCATTCAGGCAGAGCTTGGTTTAAATCCAGCATCTTCCTTTATGAAATGGCCTTGGACAAATTATTTAACCACTTTGGACTTCAGTTTTCCCATCTGTAAAATAAGCATAAAAACTAATTGCCTAAATGTTGTAAGGGGGATTGAGTGAAAAGATATCTAGAAAGCACTTAGAATGTATGTAGCATGTGGTAAACATTCAGTATCATTTAGATTATTATTATTACTTAAAAGTAGTCATAAAGATTATCAACCAAGCGCTCCATTTAGCTTGTGAATAGAGTAAAAACAGCCAACAACTATTAAACGTTTACTACATGCCAGACATCCTTTGGGAGTACGTGCCATGCATTAGCTTATTTACTGTTCACTCCAGTGCTGTGCAGCACGTAGCATTATTACCTCCATTTTACATATGGGGAAAATCGGGCAAGGAGGACTGTGATAAATTGTGCAAGGTCACACAATTTGTAAGAGACAGAGCTAAGATTTCAACTTAGACAGTCTGGTACTGGACTCTGGCTTTGGGTCACTATTCTGTGTCACTCAGGACTCCCAATCAATAATTAGGACTCTTAACCAGTAGATGCTACTGCTTCTCAGGGAGGAGAGAGGCTATTAGTCATCAATCTCCCGTCTCCCCCAAGTGTCCTGAGTATCCCCCCCAGATTGTGGTGCACCAAACTCAACTGCAGAAAATGCAAGATGTTCAAACTTGTCTTCACGAAAGATAACTATCCTCAATTAATTATGCCAGTGAGTGGTATTGGGTTCAAACATCCTTAAGAGTTAGGTACTTTTTTCCTGAATAAGAAGTTATTCTAAGAAATACAGAATTTTTCTTCAATGAAATTTTTAAAGAATTAGAAAAAGGGCAGTGGAGGGAATAAGACACAGAAATCTGTATAAAGCCTGCTGTTTTATTGGTGGTCTTAGAAAAGTCTCGGCAGCCAATTAATGAACATATATGTTGTGCCAGCTACTGAGAAGGCAAGGCAGTTGCTGGTTCTCAAGGAGTGACTAATCTAATTAAATATGCAGGACACTAGAGGAGAATCTGGTGTATGAACTAGAAACAACCAGGACTGAAGTTCAGATCCTTAGCAGCTGTGTTACCTAGACTTTGACATTTCTAAGTTTTGGTTTCCTGATTGATAAAATGTAGATAATACCACCTACTTTTCGGGATTTTTCAAACTAAATAAAGCGATGAAATATCAGCAAGTATCTAGTATCATTCCTGGGAAGTAGCTGCTTCTTATGAGATGATATCTATCATGATTATAATTAATATTATTTTGACATCCCTCCGTAAGAAGATAACCAGCCATGACAAGTTTATCAAACTGGAGGTACAAACAATGACTACACATTAAAATCAGAGGGCGAGAGCAATGGGATGGAGTATTCAGAAGTAATTTTCCAGAAAAAGTGGAGTTTGAGTTAATGCTTTTCTGAGTGGTTTATAAAAACTCCTAGTTTGTGAGGAGCAAAAGGATTCTAAGGTCAAATACATTTAGGCACCACTGGCTAAAAACATTAGTCAGGCTTCTTCACTGTGTAAAGTGTGACTTCTTGTGTGACTTCTCAGGGCCTTTGTATGACAATTAAGTTGTAATTCTCTAACATTAAGACTCACTGGACACTGTTTACCAAGCATATTTGTTGTTTTTATTCTTTCATGGAGTTGCCATGGGCTGGGCTGACGGAACAAACTGTGGGAAACGTGGAGTCCAGAAGTGTGGGCGAGCAAGCTCTGGATGGGTGGGACAGGGGCACGGGGGGAGTAGAGGCAGGGGTACGGTGAGCGACGGGAGAGCAGGCTCAACGAGTAGATGGGGGACTCTGTTGCAGAAATTGGGAATGATCAGAGGGTTTGTTTGTAGAAGTTTTGTGTTTTTAAGCAAGATTAATCTGCAAACATGGTCCAGAATGTTCCGAATGGGCTGAGCCTGCTGCAAGGCAGCTGGTCAGAAAGGTTTTGTGTTAGTCCAAGTGTGAGATGACAGGTTCCTCCCAACCTGGTCTTTCTATTGTGATCGCTCAGCTGGTGACCCCATGGTCACTGCCTTGCTTGGGCTCCATCATTGCCATGTGTCCAGCTTCATCACAGGCACCCAGCATTGGTGCCAGGTCTCTGGGCAATCTCCTCTGTAACTCATAGAGATGCCTTATAATATATCTGTTGTTTCAAGTCTGTCTTTTGCTTCAAAATCATTAAACAAAACAAAACATTTTAACGCGTGGAAACATTCACCGTTAGGTGCAGCTTCTTTCACAGCTGGCTGATAAAAGTTGCAGAAACCACAGCCCTTTCTGGTGCATTTTGTGTTTGCATGTCTGTTGTTTGGAAGCCTTCCAGACTACATTGGAAGCTGAACAAAGTTGAACACACAAATGGGATGGCCTACCAAACGTCACGGCCTTTCTCCCTGGAGGAATCAAAGAAAAAAATCAGAGTCTTTCCAGGATGAGTGAGAGTTAAAAAGATAACCAGAGGAAGAGCTGATAAATCACAGTTTACAATTGCTGAAAATCCCAGCTAAGGAGGACTCAAGGACTGTACGGTGATCTCCATGCAAAGAATAATTAATGCTTTAGTGACATCCTCTCTCTGGCTCTGTCTCCCCACCTCCCCCTCTCTCTCACTGTCTCTGCTCCCCTCCTTTCTCCTGATATTACTGGGATCAGCAGGCCTATGCCGGTGAGTAATAGATGCTGGACAAACAACCTGTGTTCCCTGTTACATCTTCAATCACTTTGACCATGCCCTGGAAGAGGTCCTTCTACCGCACAGGAATTTTCAGAAAAAGTTTTGCGCCGTTTGAACACTTTGCTTATTTGGTGTGTAAATTGTTTTTTAAAAAACAATATACGAAAAGTGATTTATTTACATTACCTTGTTTAACCAGTGAGGGGTGAAATAAAGGAGCTCTTTATAAGTACAGAGGCTACAAACAAAGCGACAACAACAAATTCTAACCACCTTACAGCCAACAGCTGCCCGGTTAATGTCGTGTGGGTTTATAGCTAAAGTGGTCAGCGACAATGCAGCAGAAGGCAGTTCAGGTCACAAATCCAGAACAGGAAATATATTTTCATCTTGCTATTTCTGACCCAGCCTTAAAGGAAAACAGATGGTACTACTTTCGGAGCTGTTTTGCTCTTGTTTCAAATGGCTAATTCAAATCAAACACAGGATTCTATTCTTAGTCAAGGCAGCTGCTGCATTGTCTAAGCTGGGCTGTTTTTCCCAACAACAGCCCCTCCCCTGGACGGAGTAGCTGGAGAAGACCACAACAACGTCACTGTCACCCAGCAGTCCTGAGAGGACAGCATCTGCCTGTAGCAGAACTGCGTACTGCTGGGCGAGACCACTGAGCGTACGACCATGGCTGCATTTTGAGTATAATCCGCAACTTCCGCTTCTCCACTTGTGCATTGAATCCTGTCAAAAGCATACTTTTATTCCAGTTTTAGAGCAGAGGGACCCTTCAGGAGCTCGTTTAGGGCGGGGAAGAGTGCAGAGATGGAAATAGACGTCCCAGAGGCCCAAGAGAGGAGGAGATGGAATGCGAGAGGTGTTCTCAGAAGACAAAGAAAAAGGCAGATATGCTAAAGTGCCTTCTCTGCGTGGCCATGTTGCCCTGGCGATTTCCTGTAGCCAGAGGCTCTATTTATGCAGTGGACGCTGATAATAAATTGAAAAGAAAACATTTGAATGAATGATTCTCTTAAACAATCAATTTTTGAAAATAATCAATGTAACATGTGTTCATGGTTAAAAAAAAAAATAAAAGCGCTTTTTATTTCTTTGGGATTTTTTCCCCTTCCACTCTCAGGGAGTTCCTTGGCTTAATCCTCCCTCTGGACACCCTGTCTTTGCCAACCTGTGCCCCAAGAGCCATCGTTTCAAATTCTAGGTGTTAACTTTGAGTGTTTACCTCTGTAGTTCTAAGAATTCTGTTTATAATGTTGATTTTAAATTTTAGACACTATTTCAATGTTATCTAGTGGCATTTGAGGATTTAGCTTGCCTTCAACTCCTCTCTCAACTTTCCCATTCTCCCAATTGAGTAATAATACATTTTTGGTTGATTATCTGCCAGGTTTTGTATTATTATGAGTAAGTTGATATTTTTCATTGTCAAAGCATATAGCATGGTATTATTAAGACTTCTTTTCTTAGACAACTTTTTGTTTGTCCTGGAGTTAATTATTTCACAATTTTTAAATTTGCTTATTTTTATGTTCTTTTTTAAACATTCTTTTGGAATAAAAATCTTGTCAAATGCATAAACAGACATTTTTTTTTTTCAAATAATTAACCACATCCAGTAACCAATTAGCACTCCTCTTTCCCCTTATCCCTCTCTCTCCTGGACATCTTCTTTCTCCCTCTCTCCTCTTGCTCTGATCTGTCTGCCAGTTAGGTCTTTTAAAGAAGGCTTAGTCTAGGATATTGTTACTTTTCCTTTGTGTTGGCTCCTTTTTCCAAGATTTCATGTCTTGTGAGATAGCATCTTAAACACGGATGCATGGGAAGTAGAATTGTTGATCTCTTGCGTTCCTGAAACTATTATTATTTTACCCTCGTTTTATAAATAATGGTTTGACATGACAGAGACAAAAAGAAACCAAGCCTGTGAACTTGAAGACATATCAATAGAAAGTCTTCAAAATGAAACATAGACCTAAATGTAAAACCTAAAACTTAAAAACTTCTATGAGAAATCCTCGGGGAAAATCTTTGCAATCTTGGGGTTAGTCAAAGATTAAATATATCACTAAAAGCATGATCCATTAAAAAACAGAATTTTACCAAAATAAAAACTTTAGCTCTTTCATAAGAGTATGGAAAGACAAGCCACAGGCTAGAAGAAATGTTTGCAAAACACGTATCTGATGAAGAACGTATACGTAGAATTAATTTTGAAATCAATTAAAAATGAGGCCACTAAAGTGGTTCTAATACTTTAACGGTCTACATAAGCAAACCCAAACCTAAGCCTATACATGCTTCAAGGTCAAAAATCAAAACCTAGAGACAATAACAACCAGCCAACTGGCTTTTTGCAAATATGGCAAATGCTTAAGCAAATCAGGTATTTTCTTGCTTTGCCCTGCGCTTTCTCTGTGCAAGTTTTCTCCGAGCTCCTGTTGGCGGAGCACTCCTAACCACTTTTGGTTTGGCATTGCCCAATGAAAATTGATTATTTGCTCAAATAAACTCTTAAAGTTTTTTACTATGACTCAGTCGATCCCCAAAGAATTCAGGTGTCAGCAGCGGGGACCCATGGTGGCCCCAAGAGCAACACGCAGCGAGCAGGTGTGGGTGCGGCTGAGCCCCTGCGCTCATGCTCACTGCTTTCTCACTGCTCCCGGCAGTGATGGGTAAGTCCTGGTCCCCTACTCAAGCTCCATGGCTTTTGTGTTCTGAGCTCTGACTTTTTATGAGTATTTCTTTTTCTAGAATGGGTCTGACTTAGACTGGGCTCAGTCTAGTGCGAGGTAGCTTCTTCCTGGGACTATGGCTAACTATCTGTGTCAAAATTATGGGCCAGACCTGTGTTTGTCTGAACAAGTAGGTTAACCTTGCCAAAAATAATCTTGAATTACAGTGGGCACAGTGGGAAACTTTTAACCTGGATACACTTATCCATTTATTAGGTGCCCCTAGAAAAAAAGGGGTCTCAACCAATAACTCACTATGAAAGGTAGAGAGAAAATTATTTTTCCTCCTCTACAATTTTGGGTTACCAGGATGGGACCGCATGAGACATCCCATTTGCTCTGGAGCTTTAGATAAAAACTGGGAAAACGAGCAAAGGCTGGTGAAAGGTGAAAATTTGTATCGAAGTCAGCTCTGTAGGCTCTCTTCTCTGCAGTGCCTGGTTGAATGAGGAAGGTAAAATTTCATGTTGTCCCTTACTTTTCAAATTCGAACTCTTGTGAATTTGGTTTTGGGATACTCATTGGTTATTGAAACTTTCCCTTCCAGAGATAGCTGTTGCTTTTATATTTGTATTGTTTCATGTCCTGAGAACTTGGCTTTCCATCTGTGATACATGAACTCCATTTGTGGCCAATGTCCTACAGACTGTTGCCAGCTCTCATGGGAACTGGATAAGTACTTCTTTCTTTTGGTTATCTTTGGAGTGGTTCTGGATCTTGAAGATTACATCTTTGAAACATCTTTGGGGCTGCTTCTTGAGTCCATGGTTAAGCCATAAAAGGCTTGTTGGCTTTGAGTCACTTGATAGGTATACCTTTGGTTTAAAAGAAAAAGAAAAAAAGAAAAAGAATTCTGCATTGCCAGAAATACTATTTGTCCCAGGTAAAACCTGATAATAAGTAATTTGGAAAAAAATTTTTTAAGTCCATGATTAGAAGTTTGCCAAATTGGAAAATGATGTTTAGAACCTTATTTTTTGGGTCTTTACTCCTAAGATAAAGTAGAACTACATACTCAGGGGGAAAGAAAACATTCTAAAGCCATTATGGAAGGATTCACTAAAACATTACACAACTCGAAATCTAGAACATAAGAATCTTTTGATTTCCTAAACATTACACAAAACATTACACAACTCAAAATCTAGAACATAAGAATCTTTCGATTTCCATCTTAGTTGAAAATCTCCTTCCTGATATAAAGAAGAAAATTGAAGATAATGTAGTTGGATGAATGGATCTGTGCTTTGATATCATTCAGGTTGCCACACAATTCTTTGAGGAATTAAAAACAACTGAAATTGCCTTACAAATCTAGTCTTTTTGAGAACAGAAATATGGTTAGGAAGCAATTCAAAGCTCATCTCTCCTTTTGACCAATTGCCAGACCTACCCTGTTTATCTCAAAAGGCTTGTAGATATTGGGAAAGATCTGGATTTAGAAAACCAAAGTCCTTTTGGAGAAAGTTACATCCTTTCTTTGTGCCTTCAAGATGTAAATACTCCAGCTGGTCTTCTTCAGGAACCAAGAGCCATCTCTTTGAAATGCAAACTTCAGTGAGGTAATTTTTTTTTTTATCAGAAGGTTTAAAAAAAAAGTTATTTAGAAACTAAGTGAATTAAAATGTTAAAAATCTTCTCCATGAATATTAGTAAAAAGCTTAAACTGCCTGAGCAGGAAAACTTAACTTACTCTATCTTCCAGGAACAGAATTTGGATTCAACTATATTTTTGATAAACTACCGAGTTTTGCATCATCATACCTGTCTTATGGCTGAAATTTTAAAATAAAAGTTCTAAGAGCTCTGTTTGCATCTGTCTGTATGCTTATTTATGTCTACATATGTATATTATAGATGTATAATTTTTCTACCTCTGGATGGTATTGCCAAAATTTGCAAAAGAGTTCTATTTATTTGGCTAACAGAAAAATAAGCACTTATATAAATTATTTCCTGAGATATATAAACTAACCCAAAATGTTTTTTAAGTTCACATGATAAGATAATTTTCAGTAACTAAAAGCTAGTTTAAGTTTTGTTGGTTTAATTAAAACAAGTGTTTTTGACGTTATCAATATTAAATATAATAGACTCAACTTTTATTCTGCCTGGGTTAACTAAAAGTCAAATAAGTTCATGTCATCTCCGTTGCAAAATTTGTCACTTAAGGTGATGGTTAGCTGTTTAATGTCATGAAATTTTCATGAGTAAGTTAAACATAATTTTCAAGAACAAGTAAATTAAGTGTAGGACAAATGTTTATATATGAACTTTTCAACAATAATTTCATTTTATGGTAAGTCTACATAAAAATAGTTTCCAAAATCTTTTTTAGTAACTTGAAACCTTAAAGTTATGCTAAATTAAATGAAGAGCATTAATTAAATATCTACATCATTCTAAAAAGATAAAATGCTGAAACATTAATTATTGAACTTAAGTTTGTCAACTTTGGCTTTTTATTAGAATTTAAAATATTTGGGTTTATGCATAAACATGTCTTATGCCACACTGAAAAACTTACTTTAAGGAAGAATATACTTCTAGAAATTATAAAACGTATTTATAAATTTGCCAGTCCACAGAATCTCAGTGTAACAGACAGTCCACAATTGCTTACTTTTTAGTTTTCACTAGGAATTAAGGTTTCTAAGGGTTAATAATTCTAATCAATATGTATAACTAAAAGGTGTCAACATAAGAACATCCAAACCCAGAGAAAAATTTTATAAGAGTTTATTTGAGCCAAACTGATGACTCTCCAGGAAGCAAGATCTTAAATGCTCTGGAGAATGACAGTTTTGCAATTCTTTTTATATATTTGGAATTAAGGAGGGACCATGTAAGGAAGATGACATGTAGGTACATGAAGGTAAGAGAAAGCAAGGCAGGGAAATCTGTGATTGGATTACAGGATAGATAATAAGATTATGTGCTCCCTTGAGGGTGGTTACGCCTCCTAGGGGTCTGTAGA
The DNA here is from genome assembly GCA_028627145.1 of Eidolon dupreanum. Lineage (NCBI taxonomy): Eukaryota > Metazoa > Chordata > Mammalia > Chiroptera > Pteropodidae > Eidolon > Eidolon dupreanum. Next base: position 168,018,444 of record CM053502.1, on the reverse strand, counting down.
AAAGGATTACTTCTGGAATTTCAGAGGTGTGTTAATCTGGATGCACAAGAACAATGAACAAGGCTTGCTTAAAGCAAAGAAAAACCTTTTATAGGCCTGGGGTGTGATTCCCCACTGTGATCTTCTGCTTAGAAATTCATGATCAGATCACCCTGTGAGGTTACTTTTGGTCACTGGACTTTGTCAGATTTATTACACAGCCCCTTTTCACTCACAAAGGAAACAACTGTGTATGAAAAGTAGATAAGGGAAGTAGAATGTGTTTTCGGATAAGGAAAGCTATAAAGGACATATTTTTTTTTAAGGGAAAGAGAGTAATTTTGTCCTAAAGCAGAAAGATTGGTTGTACCAACATGAGAAAGAGAAACTATATAGGAAAGTACCTGAATGGATATAAAAAGTTGTAGAAGGTTGTAGAAAGGAATCTTGGGAAAGGAATTTTATGCATGATCAAACTGGTTAAGATCAGAATAAATTTATTTAAGTGTTCTTTAAACAAGTCAATATCAAAAGTACCCTGGTGCAAAATTAGAATTTGACTTTCTCTCTGTAGAAAGGCCAAAGTTTTCCTGAACTGTTGGTCTTGATAACAGATTTGAAAGGCTTTTCTTTACCTTTTGGGTAGTCTATTTGAAAAGTGAGGATTTTGTGTTTTACCAAAATAATTTTCTGGGCTTCATACTGTCTTTATGGAGTCTTTGATTACTTGGGAGAACTGTTTTCTCAATATTAAAAGAGCTAAGTTCTTTTTCACAACTGTATAACTTTATGTATTTGCCTTTAAAATCCTCTACTGTCTCTTTGTTTGAATAGATAATAAGTATTATTTCTCAATGATCTGCGATCCTATATAATCAAATGTTTAAACCTTTTGCCATTTTGACAACTTCCCCAAATCGAATTTTAAATGGAATCTTTTTGACCACAAATTTTTCAGATTTCCTACAGGGCCCTTGGAAAATTTGGAAGAATTTGTCTCTCACCTTGGAAAAGAGAGATATTCTACTGGTTAGGTTATTTGGTATGTTAAATTATGTGGGAAACATTGTCATATAAGAAGCGATGACAAACCTTAGGTTATATGTATATAGATATATGTTACTAATATAAGTATTTCAGAAATTCTTTGAAGTTCATAGACATTTGTCAATACCCTCATTGTTTAATTATTATCTTAAATTATTGGGAATCTTGAGAAAAGAGGAATTAACCCAAATCTATAGATATTGTAGCAAATTCTGATAGCTAGTCCTTGGTTTGGATTCTTAGCTTTGAGAAGCTTTTAAAAGTCTAGTCCAAGATTCTTTATGAAAAGTTCCAGCAAAGATGACTTAAACAGCCTATGTGATCAATCACTATTCTTGCTGTACTTATATGCAAATAATACAGCCAAGTTTAATGAGACTAGACTCTTCTTGCAAACAAATTAGTTTTACTGTGATTATCTTTGATAGAAATAAGGGAGATTGCAGAGAGGAAAAGAATATGTTCCAGTAGGAAACCATCACATAATCTTGTGGATGTCAGATATAAGATTTTAGTCTTGTCCATTGTTTTTGAGGTTTTGTTATGTACCTGTAAACTGGACAGGAACCTGAATTCTTTTAGTTTTCCCAAATATCTGGCTATGACTTTTCAAATTAGTGTTTCCTATTTTCTCCCACCCTACTGATTTGGAGTCACTAAGACGGCCCCTGAACCTCACTGGAAGGGGCCATACCAGGTTGTCCTCGCTGCCCAAGTTGCAGGGTCCTGAACCTTAGGTCCATATCTCCCAATTAGAAAGAGCTCCACGAGACTCTTGGAACTGCATACCAGTTGGAGATCTGAAATTAAAATTGATCCGAAAGGCCTCTTTCCAGAAGCAGATGACATCTTGAGATGGACAGCAGTCCGAGGATCATGGATCAAGATCTTCATCTCCAATATGGAAACTTTATTCCTTTGCCTTTTCATGACTTGCTTTTTCTCTTTGTTGGCTCATGGGAAGGCAATGCTCCTTACCTCTGGCAATTATGGCCGAATCTACCTCTAAGGCCTTATCTGCACAACAGAAGTCCCTAAATTTTCTTGCTAAGGTGGTTTTAGATAATACAATTGCTTTAGATTACTTATCGGCTGAACAAAGAGGAATCCCTGTCATGGCAAATACCTCTCGCTACCTGGATCAACACGTCTGATGTTGTAGCAAATACGAGAAGTTAACAAACATGCCACATGGCTAAATTAGATCGATGACCCTTCAGGTTCATTCTTTGACTGATTTGGTAACCAACTGGTCTGGTTCCTAGGAGCCCTTGTAAGGAGTGTGATTCCATCCCTTGGTTTTATCCTCCTGATGGGCATCATTATAGTCTCTCTGGTGCGCCGGTCTCTTGAGGGTCTTAAATGCATGTTTGCAGCCTTCACAGTGCACCAGATGTTCTCGCTGTACTTGGAAAAACAGAAACATGATGAACAACAAGACAAGCTACAAAAACAATTCTTGTACGAATCTGACATCATAACCTATGAGTTTCAAGATAAGATAAGGACAACTCAACCCTCACGGTGGCCGAGAATGACACTAATTCCAAAGTTTTGATAGATTTCTCAAGTATGAGAGGATGACCAAAAAAGTGGAATTTTTAAATTAATTAAACGAGGAGGCCCTTAGACCGAGGTGGTTCTAATGCCTGAGCAGCTTGTGCAAGCAAAGCAAAGCCTAAGTCTGAAAATGCCTCCAGGTTAAGAAAGCAAAACGTAAGGACAACCACAAAAGAGGCTTTTTCCAAATAAGGCAAACACTTAAGCTGTCGCCAGTCAAATAATTCCCTTGTCTTGCTTCCATGTCTCCTCTATAAAAGCCTTTCCTCTGGTTCCTGTTGGTGGTGTGCTCTTAACCACTTCTGGTTAATTGATGCAAACTGATTTTTGCTCGAATAAAGCCTTAACATTTGTAATGTGCCTTGGTTAATCTTTTAACAATACAAGTAACTCACAAAACTCTACAGTAAGAAAACAAACAACCCAATAAAAAAATCGGCCAAGGATTTGAATGGACAGTTTTTCAGAGAGGATGCTTGGGTGTCATACAGGCGTGTGAAAAGATGCTCAACGTTCATCATTAGGGAAATGTAAATAAAAGCCACAACGGGATACCACTTCGCATCTATTAGAGTGAAAACTGAATAGACTGACCATATCAAGTATTATCAAGGGCGCAAAAGGATTGGAACACTCAAATGCTGCTGGTGGAAATGGAAAATGTTCCGACCGCTTCGGAAAGCATTCGGGCAGCTTGTTAAAACGTTAAACTTAACGTCTGTTATGTGGTGAGCTATTCCATTAATAAATAGTCACCCAGGAGAAAAGAAAGTATACATCCAATGTTCTGAGCAGCACTTTTTTTTTTCTCTAATAGCCAAATCCTAGAAACAACCGAAATGTCCGTCAACAGGTAAATGGATAAACGTAGTGGATCTATACAACATAACTCAGCGATAACAAAGAACAAAGGTTAGTATACATAGCAACATGAATGAATCTCAAAATAAGTATGCTGAGTGAAAGAAACAGATAAAAATGAGTACCTAATATGAGTCCTTTTCTAAAACAACCCTACTATAATGCAGACTAATCGGTAGTGGCAGAAGCAGCAGATCGGTGGCTGCAAGGGAGGCACACAGTGAGGGACCCGCGCGACACTGTCTTGGTGTGGCCTGTGGTGGCTCTGTGGGTGCTGACGTGTATCAAAGCTGGTCAGATTGTACGCTTTAAATATGTGCGATTTATTTGTCAAGTAGGCCTCCATGGCGTTTAAAACAAATGAAAATAAGAAAGCATCATAGAAATACATCCGGAATTACACATTTCGACAATTCCAAGAATGCTTTCGATCACTGGTATCTATTCATCTATCGATATCTATTCAGCCGAACACTGAGTTATGCTCTAGATAAGCACAACGGAATCCTTAACTTTGCTGATTTTCAGTCTAATGTGGGAGAGAGACAATTGTAGATATAAAATAATAATAATAATAATAATAATAATAATAAGTAATTCTTACTAAGCTTTTCCTATTTGCCAGGCATTTAAAAAATGTACCTTACGTGTGTCACTGGCTGTTTCACTGACCAGGAAGCCGAGGCGGAGAAGGGTAAGTACGCTGCCCAAGGTCACTCAGTGAGTGACGGAGCTGATGCAAACCCAGGCAGTGTGGTACGGAGGTCGCGATCTTATCTACTTCACGGTCTGCTTTCGCAGCGACAAACGGAGGAGTGCGGTGCAGTGTGCGCAAGGCTGTGTTGACGCATCGGTCTCCAGAATGCTCCTCCCAGTGTCGGGGGGTGGACTGGGGAAGGTCCCTCGGGGCCGCCATGCTGGCATCGAGATATGAAGGACAAGTGGGAGCTCTGTGGGCAAAAGAGGGAAACGCATTGCAGGCAGTAGGCACGTTAGACTTGCTGCTTTGCCCACACCTACTTGTCTAGTTACTCTTTCCATCTCTCTCTCTCTCTCTCTGTTTCTTTTATCCTCTTTTTCTCTAAAATGGATAGGGATGGACAACCATACATGGCTATTGCTCTTGACAACCACAGAGAACAGAACTAGGTCCTGGGGGCCTGGGAGCAAACGTGTCTTCTTTTTTGGTGGCATCTCCGAAGGCCGGACAGAAGCCATTGGAGAGCTGTGAACATTGGCTCAAGACGTCATTTGACTTTCAACAAGCAAGAGCTTTCACATAGAATATCTTCTTATTAAGCCTCTGAGAAAGTTCTGCAGCTGCCGAAAGCTATGCCAAAATCAATTTTTTTTGAGGAAAATATGTAAATGATTACGATATTGTAATAGTGTCATTCAAAGTACTAGTCTGAACTTGTGCTTATTCACATCAAAAGGGAAGATAAACTCAGATTTGCAAAAGGCCAAAGCCGATTCTCCCCAACTCCCCAAATCTTTAAACTAAACACATTACAGAATTAAAATTTAGAATAATTGGCAATTAGCAATGGTCCTAAAGCGCGTAGGGCCCTATTGTAAAGCCCCTGTAACCTGCGGATATTATTATAATCGTTTTGAAGGAAAAACTGGATTAGAGATGAGATGCGATGACATGAAGGGCATTCCGTGTTCGGCAAGTTGAGACAAGCAGCTCAGGGGCCCCACTAATCTTTAAGTCCCTGAAAGGTATATTGTTAATACTACATGACAGATAAATTATATCACGAACCCCAAGAAACGCCTAGAGGGAAATCAAAAAATGCTGTTAGCAGACAGACCTTTTATGGTTTTCCCAGGATGCTGCTAGGTTTACGGAAACTCAGTTCGCAGCCTCACTGAATCACATACGTCACATTACCAGAAATAGTTGCTGACAAATACTTCATTTAAATGCTATTGAGATAAAAGCAGGAAGGCTGTGAACAGTTAAAGGCGGAAAAGGAACATATGTGTCCGTTGGTGTATTGTCCCAAACGGGGAGTACCTACATCATTTGTTTCATTCTGCCTTGGTCTGCCCCGGGGACTGGGAGACATATGTCACTTTTCCACCTTAACGGGGCATTTTCCAGTTTGTTTGGATTTATGTCGCAAGCTTAATGAGATTTAAATGGAATTTTTGTATGTGAATAATACGGAGCATTAATGCAAGAACTTTAGTTTGCTGTGCTCCTGGCAGAATTTGCATAAGGCTTTTTAAATATGAAAGAAGAATATCGAAGCCGTTATAAATCACAAGGCACACGAGCAATACTGGAGCAACCGAGGGAGCAGATCAAATTATCTACAGTAACTGTAGTTTTGGAAAAAAGATGACATCTTCGGATTTGTGAATGTTGCCCCTGCAGGAGGACGGCAGTGTAGGTGCTCGCCAGGAGGTGAGAGGAGGCAGGTGGGCCTCGGGGCCTTTGGACTAGCCTCCTGCACATGAGTGCATGATCATGAACCCCCATCTCTCACTGTGAGGTGTAGAAAGTGTTTTAGGGAGAACACACGGGGAATAGAGAGGGTCAAGGCCACCAATTTCCTTGGGAAAAAGATGCGGCTTGCTTTGTCTTTGCAAAGAACTCAGTGTTCCCCATCCCGAGGGTCCATCACACTTACAGGAGGACAGGTGATGGTTTTACTGCCCCCTTGCCACCCACAGGGACATTCTAAGACCTCTGACCGCTTCCTCACCCCCGCTGGGGCTTGGGGTTTCTCCCTGAAGTTGCCTTGCTTGCCATGAGTCCTGTCGCAGTCACAGAGGTCCCTACCCTGATATTTTATACCCCACTCTTCCTGACCAGCTTTCCTCAGGAACAAAAGGAGGGGCTTCGATCTACTCTTGGGGACTGGAAGCTTTGCCCTCAAAAGTCAAGACTTGCCTTTGCTTCATCCTCTTTCTATGCTACGCCACTGTTCCCTGTGGCAGTATGCAGGGGAGGCCCTCCCGGGGCTGCGAGCAAGGGCAGGGACACGTGGCATAGGGAGGGGACAGCCTTCCAGAATTTCTGAAAGTATCCCTCACAATGTCTCAGGCAAGCCAGCGTGGGTCAGGGTGCCGGGCGGCGCCCGAGGCGGCTTGCTGGAAATCTGAGTCTTCCCAGAGCTCTTAGGAGAATGAGATTGTGATTTCAGTCCTGATCACACGCAGGGTCGTGATGTGAGGCCACATGACATCACTATATTCCTGAGACGACGGCTGGAGAATTCAAAGGAAGGCGCCAGTCACTCTCACACACCGCCCTGAAAATGTCCTTTTGGGGCTGTGCTGGGCCGAACCTCCCTATTCAGGTTTGGGGGTGCTTGGAGGACGACCGTGTCCAGGCCACAAGCGAGGACTAGAGGCCTGGAGGTGGAACGTTAGAGGGAGACAGGGTGTAAAGGAGGTCTAAGTCAGGACTGGTAACAGAGTCGTGCCGAGACAAAAGGACAGTCAGTGATACTCAGCCTGTCTTTAATTTAAGCATTTGATATTTTGTTCACCATGAATTTTTTTTTGCATAAATTTTAATTTTTGGCGCTCTATGTATTTTACACAGGAGATAAGAGCCTCACTTTTGTCACTCTAGTCCTGGCTGTGGGATTTGATCTAGTTCCCAGGTTTTCAGACAAGAATACTGAGGCACAGAGCACAAAGCGATCCGCCCAGGGTGACATAGATCAATAAGGGGATGTGAATTCAAGTTTCTTTTCAGCCTGTTTTTTTTTCTTCCCCCTTCTCCCTAGTCTACCATACTGCTCCTTGACTTGACCATTTTTTTTAAATGAAAGAAAAATTTTCCAGAAGTCTAGAGGAAGTTTCCTCCTCATGGAGTTTAAGGCCTATGGCAGGGGTAAGGAGGCAGCAAGGTGAGGTGACAAATGTGCAGTGGGAGGGAAAAGCATGGCAACTCAGAGTCACTTTTACAGAGCGGGTCCCAGGAGAGCCTACTTTTTCTATAGCTACAGGTTATTTCTGCTAAGGTAGGTCAAGTAGAATCTTTAAATGGCTGCTTCTTCAGATTTATAGATATTTTAATTTAACTCCAAGTGCTCAGAGGAATGCTTTTGTTTAACTTCAATAGAGTATGGCTTTATTAAAGTCAAATAAGAGATGGGAGCTAAAATGAACCCAGAGAAAATATGCCAATGGAAATACTTATTTGAGAAATGTCCAGATATTACATGTCTTTCATTTTAATTTATTTCTTAAGCATTGAATGAACTTTTAGGCCTACCTGAGAAGCAAAATAAGATTAGTCTTCGGGACAATAGGTAACCAGGTTAAAAAAAAAAGACAGCAAAATTTGCAGAGATAAAAGTTTAATTATGTCCTAGTTGCTTGCTGAGATGTGGAAATCAATGTAGCTATTTCAATATAATTCTTAGTGGGCTATCAAATGACATGAGGGATCTTTGTACCCCTTCTGTTAAAATATAGCCACCATAAAATAATTAACAATAATGGAGTTGACATTAGATTAATGCAGCTAACCTCAGGTTGGTAGTGGAATTGCTTTTTGAATGAAACAGAAAAAAAATTTCTAGAGCAGACCTCTGTGTGAGTGAAATAGCAAGGAACGTGCTTGGAACTCTGAAGATATTTCATCCTTTGTCTCAGTGTGGAATGAAATTGTAACTTTGCTTAAAGACTTTCTTTTAGAAAAAAGTTTATGAAAACTATCTTAATGGCAAAAACTGGATGGTGTGAAATTGATCACTTTTAGGCATTTTTAGACCAGACCTAAGCTATTTTAGGGACCATATCGCACAAGCCGATCACCACGTTTTTTTCCCTTTTTTAAGAAGGAAGGCCATGGTCATGGTAGGCTGAGATAGGTTTGAACCTCTGTTGGGCCATTTAGTAGCTAGGTAACCGAACCTGGGATTTTTCTTGTTTTTTTTTTTTTTTTCTTTCTTTTTTTTAAATGAGGTTAAGTTGACATATAACATTGTTTTAGTTTCATGTATACAATGTAATGATTTGATATTTGTATATATTGTGAAGTGATCACCACAATAAGTCTAGTTAACATCCATCACCATATACAGTTATAAAATTTTTTTTCATGTGATGAGAACTTTTAAGATTTTCTCTCTTAGCAACTTTCAAATATGAGATAACGTATTATTAACAATAGTCACCATGTTGTACATTGCATCCCCAAAACTTATTTATTTTACAACCGGAAGTTTGTACCTTTCGACACCCTCCACCCATTTTGCCAACTCCCCATCCCCCACCTCTGGGCAACCACTAGATTTTTCATATATACAACTTGATAATAGTAACTCATCTACCTTATAAAATTGTTGTATAGAGTAAATCCCCAATCTCTTTTTATATATGTTAATTTCTATTATTTATTAAATATTTATTAAAGACGAATAAATACTTTGGTACAATTTTAGGAGTTACAAAAATCTGCAGAGATATTCACCAAATGATCCAAATATTCTGGTGAATATTATATGGTTGGGTTCATGAGATTTAGAAATAGCACTTTGAAAAAAAATATCTGCCTTGTAACTGCATAGTATTTTCTGAACTTTATGAAATTAGATTTCATGGTAGCCATTCTGAAACCAGTTGCTTTAGCCTAAAATATGCAAGAAGCTTTCTAAGGATTTTAAAATGTTGTGGGTGTGGTTATTGGGATTTTTAAAATCTGACCCCTTTTCTGGGGAATGCTTTGGACTCCTTTTCCCAACAGATGTCTGGATCTGACTTGGCACATTGTTACTAACTTTGTGAAATCATTTAAATGTGTGTCAGTTTGACAAGTAAGAGAGAACCTTCTATGGTTGAAAAAAAACAACCACCACAACAACCCTGGGGCTAGGATATGGAATATTCACTGCAACAGAAATAGGGGGTCCCCTTAAATCATTGGTCCCCTAATTTATTCATGGACTTAAATATTGAGATCCAACTGTTATATGAAATACTCTGATAGACGATGGAGATACATCAGTGAGTAAAGCTCAGACACAGTCTTCGCCTTCATAGAGCATTCAATGTAGTAAAAAAGAGGTTTTAATCCAAGAATCACATAAATGAATATAAAGTAATGACATCCTAAGTGCTCCAGGGGAGAGGTCCACAGTGATTTAAGACTATGTGAGGGGAAGTGATTTAGACATGGATGCTGACAAAGGCTTCCTTGAGGAAGACCTATGTGAGTTGATACCTGAAGGGAGATTTATAATTACAAAAAGGAAGGAAGGCAAAGGAAGAGGGTTGGCAGAGAGGCCTCCCAGGTAGAGGGCGCAGCAAGTGTCTTAGCCCTGCGGCAGAAGGCGCATGGCATATTAAAGGATCTGAGAGCAGTCTCAATGGCTGAAGCAAGCTACAAGACGACTGTGTGGAGTGGTTGGGAGCCAGACCATGAAGATCTTGGTAGCCACATTAAGAGTTTTGGTCTTGATTCAAAGACCAATAAGAATCAAAGAATCACTGAAATGGTTTAATATGCTTTGTGGTGTGTGTGTGTGTGTGTGTGTGTGTGTGTGTGTGTGTGTGAGAGAAGGTCAGATTTGCATTTTAAAAAGATGCCTGTGGTTGAAATATAAACAAAAGATTGACGATGGGCTTGAGTCAATGCAGGGAGATCCTTTAAAAGGTCCTTGCAAGGGTCTAGGAAAGAGCTGATGGTGGTTGGGATTAAGGTGAGCAGGGCAGGGGTGGGGAAACATGGGAGGTGTTAAAAGATACTTAGGAAGCGATTTGGTAAGACGGCGTGAAAATAGGTTATATGTTGGGATTTCTTCTGATAGCTTCAGGAAAGCCCGTTTTATTTTTACTGATTTTTTATTTTCTATCCTTTCAAAATAAATTTACTTACTTATGTGTTTATGCATACCTGCAAGAGTCAAGGAGTAGGCAAGGCACTGGGGATTTCATGAAGAGCCAAAACAGATGTGACTGCTCGCATGTGCTTAAAGCTCCCTGACAAGGTCACTTTCTTTACAGGGCCACTATGTGCTCATTTCTGTACTAATATTTTTATATACTCCTCTCAACTGCACCTTAGAATGTCATAGAGCCAGTTTGGCATTGCAACAGTTATCATCATGAACTGAGTGATTGGGCAGCTGAAATCTGTTCCGTGTACAGATAACCAAATCTCTTACAGTAATTTCGTTTGTGGGTTTCTGCCTTGCCGTTACACTTATGTTCTTGTTAGAACGAACCGAAATTTCTTTGGGGCCCTACAAGTATGGGGCATCTCACCTTTTTCCTTTGAAAATATGGTTTTCATTGCTTAAGTGACATCTATTTCCAGTGGTACTTGCCACCAGGCTCCGAACAATGATGGAGGGACTGGGTCCCAGTACCTTGAATACGGTAGATTGGGACGCCAAGCTAAAAATGGAAAGCTGTAATATTAAATCCTGACCAAACAGCTCTCAGAATTTAACTTCCCACTGAGCAGTTCTGATATGTGAAGGATGAATTGTGCTGGCTGTTTTGGGGGAAAAACTGTCTCTCTAATAGCTACTTCAAAACCTTTCCCCTTTGGCTGGTATGGAGTCTTCGTTGTTACAAACAGAAAGAAGCTAGCAGCGGGAAGAATACAAAATAAAGGACAGAAGGTGTTCTCTTAAGCCGTTTGCTAATCACACTGGGGACTCTAATATCTCTCTATCTGTCTATCTATCTAGTTATTATCTGTCTAAATTTTAAGATCTTTATTTCTATTTAGTAGAATGAAAATGTTAAACATTAAATTTATCTCTATTGGAAGCAGGGTGATTTTCTCATAATACCCTTTTATCTATCTCTGTTTTATTTAGATAGACGTATTTAATGACTTCTTATTTATGCTGATCTTTAATATCGCAATTTAAAAAAATCACTTCTGTTGGAGTTTAATTTCTCTGGGTTCTCTTGCAGAAAAATGCTTTCCGTCTGTGATGCAATATACTTCTCCCACTTGATTGCTCACAAGTGATCTCTCTCTACTTTGGGTTCCCACGGGCACACAGTGATTGTTTCAATTCAATGCCAAGGCCCTGGACATTCTGACTCATTAGCTCTGGTGTGAGGCCGAGGAATCTGATTTTTATGAAACATCCCAGGACCACTCTTTGAGAAAAATTGCTTTTAATCAAAAAAGCATCTTTTAAATAAGGAAAACCTATCCGTCTGTCCATCCTTCTATCTATCTATCTATCTATCTATCTATCTATCATCTATCTATCGCATCTATCTATCTATTGAGAATTACGTGTGTGTGTGTGTATACATATATATGTATGTCTATGTATACATATATATGTATGTCTATGTATGTATATATATTTATACATATATACATACATACATATATCAAACATGTTGCCTATTTTAAAAAGTTCCTGGGATGAAGCACCATTAGACCAGTGCCAATTGTATACACAGTTTATCACCTCTAGTTTCTGGCATGCTGCTGAATGTACAATAAATCCAGGTTAAAGAGTCATTTTTTTTATCTTCAAATACTCTTCCCTCTGTCTCTGAGTAGCCTATTACAAAACAAAAAAAAATAGATCTCAATATTCACTTAATAACTTAAAAATATGAGAACATTAAACCCTGAATTGAGTCTTCAGATTGCTCAGCCCATTGCTAATTTTCATGCCATAAGTTGATGTAGAGTTTCCATTGTTATCTTTCTTTATTTGATGGATCTGTCATAGAGCTGTCACATCCCAGCCTTGCATTTTGGCAAACTTTCTTTAAAAATATTTTAAGTGAATGAACAACTGTATGACAAATTTCGCCTGTGCATGTGTGATAGCCTAAGCCATCATCATCCAGTGTGAGTTGAAGTCCCACTGACCACCAAGCTGTGATTGCTAGAATGAAAACAGTGATTGCTAGAACGAAAAGACCAAAACACTCATCTATTTGCTTTTGGAATGTGCTATTGGTCCTTGCTCTTGTGGGACACCTCAGATAATATGAAATGAATGCACCATTTGCAAGAATACAGGAATTCTTTCTATATTCTTGCTCTTCTTACCTCTGAGAATTAATTATTTCCAGGTGCATCTTAAAGCGCTGATTAAAACAGCTTCATACGGGTTATAATTGATTAGCTGGAACAGCATCTTCAACCTCTGTATTCTGTGAACAGTTGGAATCAACTGGCATGCCTCAAACACTCGCATATGTGGTGGTTTTAGGAGAGTTTTATAAGGCAGCTTTCTGAAATGATTTTCTAAGATAGAGCTCAAAATAGTCAGATAAGATGGGATGACGTGAATAAGCTGATGTAATCTTAATACTCCAGGAGAAACAGTTTATAGGGGTGAGTGTCCTTGGATGGAGAGCAGGAGAATTTTTGTTGGATTGTTGTTGGTTTTGGTTAGTTAACTAAGGGTCTTGGCTCAGTGGTTGCTAAATTTTACTTGGTGAGGAGATTTGGAATATTTGTGTTGAATTTGAGAAATGGAACTGTAAGTCCTTCATGAGTCGTTCCATATTATTACCACAGGAGAGTATAGTCATCAGGATATAAAACACTAGCGGCTGAAGAACAGCCTCCAAGTCTCGGCGTTTTAACAGAATCCAGGTTTAGCCTTTGCTCCTACAACAGTTGGGTACAGGCTGGGTGTTCCGAGAAGCTCGTCTCTAAGAGGTGGCTCTGAAATCCAGCCCCATCTCACCTGCGATGCTGCCACCTTAAACAGGTGCCCTCCACGGCTGCAGAAGAAGCAGAACTAGTGCGGACAGCCCGCAAGATGCTTTCAGGCCAGGCCTGGAAGCGGGTCACATTCCACTTGCCAGAACCCAGTCTTGCAGGCCCAACCTACATTCAAGACAGGTGACGTGTTCTTCCTGGACACTCATTTAGGAGAGGCGAGACTGACTGGCACGCGTCAGGCCAGTCTCCACCGAAAGACTTGTGCAAACTTTCATTGTGTAATGCAGTGGTCCCTGACCCCCGGGGCTGTGGACTGGTACCAGCCCATGGCTTATTAGGAACTGGGCCACACAGCAGGAGGTGAGCGATGGGCCAGCCAGTGAAGCATCACCTGTATTTGCAGCCGCTCCCCAGCACTAGCATCACCACCTCAGCTCTGCCTCAGATCATCAGGCATCAGATTCTCATAAGAGCACCGGTCCCTAGTGCCAAAAAGGTTGAACACCACTGGAATGCCTCTCCCAGGTGTGACTACACTTTGACAGAAAAGAAAAAAGGAAATTTAGCTTAAAGTACGGAGTTTAGATTCTGTTTTGGGAAAGGAGGCTTTTAGAGTTTGGTGAACTTGAGTTCTTGCTCCTATGTGATTTGGGAGAAGTTTATTAAAAATGGGAATAACATCAGTATTTAATTCATGGGATTGATATGAGAATGAAGTGAGTTAATGCTCAGAAATTGCTTGTATGTGCTCAATCATAATAAAGATGACAAATGTTATTGTTATAGACAATGAATACAATTATAAACAACTAGCGGTAATAATAATTATTTCCCCAGTGACCTGAGAGGACAGAGATTTTTAACAACGGTGGTTTCCAACCCTGCCTGCCCAGCGGTGTCATGAGTGAGGTTTTTGGTCAGTGCACACGAGGAGGGCAGTCTCCGGCTGTGCCGAATCCGAACACCATCCCATCACCCAGCTGAAGCCCGCAGGGTGAGCCGCTGCACAGCCAGCACCCGGCAGCGCCCAGCACGGGGTGGCCCAGGGGACTCAAAGGGCCGCAAGTCTACTTGAGGAAGAGCCCGTCTGATGTAAGTCTCCACGCACGGTAAGTCAGGAGATAGAAGCAGATAGAGGGAAATCAGAGGATTTCAGAGCAGAGAGGGGTCCAGTGCCCAGCATGGCATGTCACTCCACATGGTGAGGAAATCAGCTGAGACAGTGAGTGGGAGATAGCTGTGTGAGCCGAGCCATCACACCTGAGGATGGCTTCTCAGATCTCTGAAAATGTCCGCCTTCGGAGCCCTCTTTCCAGCCCTATCCCTTGAAGCTACCTCCTCTGGCTTGAGGCTGTAGGAGGGCTATAGGTACTGGTGAGAATTAACCACTCTAATGAAGAGCAAAAGAAAAAAAAAATCTTCCTTCGCCTGGTAGGATAATGAGCATAACTCCATGGGCTCTGGATCTGAAAAGACATCTCTCTAGTCATGAAACGAAAATGTTCGCGAGGCAAAGGTCCCCAGACTCAGCAGTGGCATGCTGAGAGCTTCTATTTTCTTCTCCTTCTCAGTTCCCTTCTGATAGAAAACTCCAAGAGCATTTCAAGGGTGAAGGTAAAGAAGGTATAAGTCGGGATAGGCTTAGTTACGCTGCACTGTCAAAGAATCCTGGAACCTTCGTGGCTTATTCCAGCAAAGGGTTAGTCCTCACTCTTGTTACCTGTTGCTCAAGTTCAAGTGCGAGCTCTGCTCTTTGCTGTTCTCTCGCTAGGACCCAGGCTGAAAGATCAGTCACCAAAGGCAACAGGACATCATTTTGAAAAGGGAATGCTGGGAGTGCCTAGAATGGAGGTGATGACCCCTTGGTGTAAATGAGTCATATGTGCACCCACTTCCTCAGCACCCCGCCAGGAGGTCAGGAAGTTAAGGTTTTCTGTGCATCGGGAATAAGAGAACTGGATGTAGTTGAGCAGAACTACTAGTTACCGCAGAGAATTAAATGTCAAAACTATGTTTGAATTTCAAACACATGCCTAAGAAAGTAAAAATAGCTGAGAAAAAAAAAATATAGCCATCCCAGGTAAATATTCCAAGAAAAGACCTCTCACCCTAAAGCTATACCGAAAAATGACTCAAACATTAACTTCTTAAGAGGAATTTCTTTCTGAAATTTATGAAATTGGGTAAAACAGAGATTACTGATGGCTGAATTCTTTAAAATTTATTTTATTTTATTTTATCTATTTAAAATTTCTGGAGAGGGTTGGGTAGATCTTTCTTGCCTTTGAGAACAAATGAGGAGACGTTTTGTTTTAGGATATTTGTTTCTCTTCTCTATGTGGATGGGGAGTATTCTGAATTTTTACTTCTTGTGTCCTTACTGCCTGCCTATTCAATGGTGCCTACCATAGAACAATCTATTCATATTGACTGGAATAAGCACTGGATGATGAGTGAGCATGGGAAATGAATTAGCATTAATTTTATAACATCTCAGTGTATGTCCCATTTTCTGAGGAAGTTGTAAAAATTTCAAAACAAACTTCATTTCAATCGATTTTTATTGGAGAGACAATGTGACACTTCTAGTAATGTCATAGTATGAAAGAATAGAACCATATCTGTTACGGAGTTTTGGATTATGTCAAAATTCCCTTGAATACCAGAATAAGGATTATATTCCATCTTCGGTAAGAGGCTCCTGTGTACACGTGGGCATGTATCATAACCAGGTGTAATATTCGGTACTGACTGCACAGTATTTTTCAAGTTGTCACTTTCTTTGGAAATATTTTGGGGATTATCTGTTAATGACAACCTATTTTTATTAATATTTTGGAAAGTTCTAGCTAAAAGAAATGCATTTTCCAAGGAGGAGAATGTTTTCTTAAGTCCTTCAGTCTGAAAATCATGTCTGAAAATCAGGATACTTGAATATGGATTAATTGGGACTCAGTTTAGCATTCGGCTTGTGTGCCTAATTAAACAAATGCAATAATTTTCATTCAGATGGTTTCTTTTTAAATTCTTTTCCTCTTGTCTTTCAACATCCTTTAAGAATATTATTATTCTCATTATATGCCTTTTGAATTTCATAATATTCCTCTTTCTCTTCATATAAGATGTTGCTTTCAAAATCCACCCACAGTTTCCCAGCACTTATTCAGCCTAAGGTCTCTTTTTCCTCCTCCCTCTAATCATTAGATTTGTCATGGCCATTGTTTCAACATTAGGGGCAATTACCTGATGTCACCGAAAGTGGCCAGTTCAGCTTCTCCTCTCCACTTTGGCCCAGACAGTATAGTCTTGCCTGGATGGGAGTCCCATAAGTCCTTGCAGCCATCGACACAGAGAGAATAGATTGCCCAGAAGTCAATTCTTTCTTACCTTGTCATTGTTCCCTGACCGCAGGCTTTCTCAAGGTTAGAAATAACTAGCTCTTTAAAGAACAGAATGCCTGCACTCACCAAATATACTCTAAAGATAGGCAACAAATTCTATGTTTGTAACAATCATAAAGCTGAAAAAATAAGAAGCCCCATAAAAACGTTGCCACACTTAAATGTTCATTATTTCCCTTGCTCTGGGAATGATATAGTTTATGCACCTATAGATAGTTGGTGAAACTTAACATTCCCAGGGCCACGTTTTAGTTACCGACTCCTCGAAGCCAACGGAAAATCACAGGCTTTGATGTGTAAAATAACAGAAAATGGGTGTAGAGCCTTATAAAATACCTGAGTTTAATCTGGACCAGCCAGGAGCAAGGCTTGAAATCCTCTTACTGAAGGAAAATGAACGAAAACGCACTTGCCTTTTGAGGCACAAAATAAAAGAAACCTATAAAATTTGTGTGGCGCAGTGTCCCAGAAATCAATTATGTAATTTTGTACAATCATATCAGGTAGAGTATCAACCCATTACCGAAGCTCAGAGCTTTCAAACCTAATGGAGACTATTTGACATTCCTAGGCGAGCTGCCAAAGGCCCATTTCCAATTGCCGACATGACAATTATTGACACAGACATGTACAGGCAGAGAAGGGTTTTCAAGGAAATAATGTCAATAATTTTCTACTGTGTTTTAAGCTAAAAATCGGCAGAAGGTGAGTGACTAGAATCCTTATGGAATCCGTATCTCTGGGTCCCTCGGGTCTTGGAACAGTGACGGTCGGTAATGGGGCAAGTTGGCATCGGCGTGAAATCCAATTAGGTGGAAAAGGA
Organism: Eidolon dupreanum; assembly: GCA_028627145.1. Lineage (NCBI taxonomy): Eukaryota > Metazoa > Chordata > Mammalia > Chiroptera > Pteropodidae > Eidolon > Eidolon dupreanum. The sequence goes on along the minus strand of CM053502.1, from coordinate 168,001,139 downwards.
GAGTTGAGCGGTACATGCTGAAAGTCCTCGGAGTTTTATTAATGTCCTATCCCTAGGCAGCAGAGATTGCACCTCTCAGGTTTCTTCTGGCTCCATCCACGAAGCATACCGCGGTGGCCCAGCTGACCGGCACAGCTCTGATGTCGTCGTGTGGCTCTTCGCTTTAGAGGCCACAATAGCTGCCTTCTCTTAGCTCCTCGGCCCACATCCTGGTCTTATGTCTGCTGTTACTTTATCCAGTCATTCTTGCCATTGTTCGCTAGTGACTCACTCTCACCAGCCAGGCCCTTTCCCGAATTCCTCTCATATCCTTCTATGCCGACTCTCGTGGCATCCCGTGTCCTGCAATAATCTCTCCTCTCCATTTACCAGTCTAATTCTGCTCAGTCTTTGAGGTCGTGCTTGGACCTAGTCACCTCAGAGCCTTGATGCTAGCTCTTGTTTGCTCAGGGTCTCCTGTGGATTGTAATAAGATGGCTTGCGTGCTGTACCTGTGGTTTCGGTACATCTATCTTTCTCTCCTAGGTGCATAAATGAATTGTTGCATGCGATAAAGAGGGAGTTGTTTTCTGCCCACAGAGAAGGCATGCTTCTTATTGGGCAATTAAATAACTTTTTATTTTTCCTTAGAGAAAAACATAGTACACATGCATAGTAGATATTAATGTTCCCACTTTATAGGTGAAGAGACTGAGGTTCTGAGGGATTGAGTTTCTTATATAAATTTGTTTAATCAAACACAGATTCAAATACAGGCCTCTCTGACTCCAGAACCCATGTGAAATTGGGAACTTTTCTCTATTGCCAGTATCCAACGATCTCTCTTTCTCGGAAACTTTTAATACTTAAGTGAGAGTGATGATGGCAACAACATCATAATGACAACCGTCACATTTGCCAAGAACTTAGCGCTCAGTTCTCTGCTACATTCTTCACATTACTATCTCAGTTGGCTCTCATGAGAATATCAAGAGATTCTCCCTATTTTTCAGATAAAGAGGCACAGAGAGGTCAACTAATTTGCCCAAAGCCACACAGCTAGTTAAGGAGTAAAGTCGGGGTTCATGGCCAGGTCCTCCTGACTCCTGAGTGTGCTCCCTTGAACCCTATCCTCATCAGCCTCCCACACAATCCTGTTTTCTTGTCTCTTCATGGTCCTGCTGCCCCAACTAGTTTCCTCAAGGCTGGGACGCCGTCCTCGACTTCTCCATATCCCAACGGTCACATGACTTTGGACGTGCACTCGCTTCCTCTTAAGGTTGACTCTGGATATCTGGGACTGGCTTAAATGAGACATGATGTCCCTGCAGTGACCTTGAACCCAAGGAACTGCACAGGTCTTCATTAGTCCAGACCCAGGGTCCAAGCATTTTTTTGTGTTTTGGTTATGGGGGAGGAGAGGGAGGTCTAGGGTGACAGAAGTTACAAATATTCCTTTTCTGTGTCCTAGAGATATAGGAGAACTAGCCTGGGCAGATTATGAGGAAAGTAAATATTAAGGACCATCTGTCAGTCAGGCTCTGATGAGTTTTACGAGATGCTTTGTACCAGCTGTGTGTCCAGTCCAGGAAGCTGGACCCAGCAGAGGCTGGACTACTTGTGTTTAGAGCAATAGGTCCTTGCTGGGTCCTTGCAAACGGACCTCCTCAGAACCATCACTAAATAAAGCTTCTTCGTGTGTTTTGCATAAGGAGAAGTCTGATGAAGTCTGTTTCTGCCTCTTATATAAAACCATTGTGGGGAGTGAAGTGGGGACCACCCTGACAATGCCCCCCAAAAGACCTTGTCCTCTGGGTGATTTATTTCCTTTCTCTAAAGAACCATACTTTCCTCTTGTGATGGTAGGCTTTTGGATATTAGATGAAATACTATGTAACTCTATTAGATAAATAAAATTTAAGAACTATAGAATTCATCTATTTTACTTTTTATCTTGGCTTCTAGGAAATCCAAAGCTCATTTTTTATGCTCGATTTCAATAATTACATTTAACCAAGGTTTTGTTACATCTACCTTTGTCTCATAGATGCGTAAATGAATTTATGTATGCAATAAACAAGAAAGTTGTTTTTCCCCAACAATATGCTTCTTATTGTGCAATTAAATGACTCACTTCCCTTGAAGAAAAACAGCTTAAGTGTGTTTGTTCATGTGCCATGCTCTTTCACCTAGAATTTCCAGGAGAGAGAAAATATCTAGGACATTCTGGGAAAAGATTTGTTGAACTACTCTCTTACTTCTGTTGAGTAATTTATAAAATTTGGAACAAGTTAAATTTGATTAGTGACCTGCATGTAGTGGGGATTCCAGCAGATACCAACCCTGGCTTTAGATCTCCCCAAAATTCTGCCCCATGGCTTGGCCGAAGCGGCCCCGATTCTCTGGATTAGCTGTGATCCAATTTAGCAAAGTGTACCCGGGATCAAGAGGGAGGGGAAGGGTGTCCGTCTCTGTAATCGGTCCCCATTGCAACCCCCTGGATTTGTTACTTTTCAGACTGAAGTTGAAGGGGCTGTTTTTCTCAGAGATTTCATGATACAGTGTCAGTGCCGGATGGGCAGATGGGGGTGGAAGGAGCGTTCTCCCCAAATGTGGAGCACTGTCAGATCACGGACCTCCAACTCAGACAATGCAGACATGGTGGAGTCAGGAGAGAACTCTCTCCACAGTGGCCACACTGTTAGGAAGCCTCTGAGCAGCCGAGGTCATGAGGGATGGCTACCTTCAGTGACACCGGGGGTTGTGAGCACCAACAAGGGGCGTGATGACACAGCCAGTAAGACTCCGAGGTAACGAGGTGTAGACATGGACAGAAGTGAAAGGTTTATTACCAGGTGTGACCCAGACCTAGATAGATATGTATATATGTCTCATACATGTATCAATTTACTTATACTTACCTATTTTTATTGATAATGTGACCTCACGAATACTTCCTGGCGCTGAGGCATGGGGAAACCAGGATGACACAATGCCGTACCTGGCCACAGACAGGCTAATGTCAGCAGGAGGGGAAGGAGGTCGACCTATTTCTCTCCATGCATGCTCTCTGGAGCTAGCACCTCCCTGGCGATGTGACAACAGGCAAGTCACTGGGCCAGCTCCCTCATCTGCAAAATGAGACATCTGGACTAGATGGTCTCTAAGAAGCTTTCCATCTCAAAAATGACATGGTTCCATTAGTCAGTACAGTGAGGGTGCTGGAAGTATATGGAAATGAAACAGAACAGGGAAGGAAGGTGAGGGTCAAGGCCACTGACGTGGAGAGGCAGAGTGGACTGGGAGCTGGGCCCCCCCAGGTGTGGGCCCTTGGCCCCCGACTCATGCCGATCAACCTCGGGTGGGTTACTTGCCCACTCTGCACCCAGATTTCTCTGGCTTAGATCCGGCATACTAATCCTGTCACGCACGTGTGTGGGGAGTGCTGCGTGAACGTGTGAGCCTGTGCACACTCCTCCCGCTGTGCGTGGCCCCAGGGTGGCATCAGCGAGTGGTATGTCCTTCTGATTGGCAAGCACAGGGTCCTGCGACGTGGTGACGTTGCAGCCCCTGGCTGTTGGGAAACAGCATGGACAGGGAGAGGCCTTATGTAGTCGGGAGATCTGGGTCTGAGAATGACCTCGTCCATTCACGAGAGCCGTTCTCGAACAGTTCAGGACCTTACGTCCTCATCTATAAAGTAAAGCACTTACATGAGATAAAACCTGCAAAATATTTTCTAACTCTTACGATTTCAAGATCTATAAGCTAACGAACTTCCTTGGCAGTAGTAGCTTTTAAAAAATTTAATCTTTATACTTCCTAATGCCTCTTGCACCTAGTAGGTTCTTGTAAATACCATCTGGATGCCGAATGAGATGGCGCCAGTAATTTATTTCTCTCACCCTCCAGAGAGTAAGAAACCTCAAGTAAAGACAAGGGATGTGAAACCTTAATTTTCTGAGTGCTGAACTATCTGAGTCATGCTGTTTCAAAGATTCAGGGCTTGTGGCCCAAACTGATAACAAATTCTTTCCATTAAGAAATTGCTCTCTCTGGCAAGCCTGACTCCTGAAAGCAATGCAGACAAGGCAGACACTAGCAGAGTGGCCGGGTCTGCTCATAAAATGATTGTAACCGGGACGGGCCACACAAACGAAGACACGGAACACCTCAGCGACAACAACAGAATGTAGCTGAGCCCTACAGCCCCTTAGAAGCCGGAGATGAGGGAGTCAGACATTTCTTGATCCATTCCTCCCACTCAACATTCAGAAACCACATTTGCTCTCGGACAAAATTTTTTTTTTTTTTTTTAAGTAAATATCGACCCGTAAGCACCGAAGTGAAGCATGAGGGGAGTCATGCTGTTGAGAACATTTAATCTTTATGCTTAAATGGTTCATAGTCCAACAGATGTAGGACAGGCCGGCACGGACAGGCCATTCTGTGTCTCTCTAGTGCAGAAGAATGAGTTGGATGTGACAGAGTCTACGACCCCTGCTTATTTTTCACCTGCTTTTGGGAAATGGTGCCTGGTCAGGCTCCAGCTAGAGTAGAATCTGGAGCTGGGTTGGTGTGTGTGTGTGTGTGTGTGTGTGTGTGTGTGTGGAGGTTGCTTTGGAGAAAAAGGTGATTATGGGGAAAAGGTAGAAAGAGAGGAGGGAGAAAGGGATCTTTGTAGTATCTTTTCAAGTTCTTTTTTTGGTGATCTTCCTCCTATCTTTTCTTCTGCAGAGCAAATTTTCATGGCTGTTTGCATCCGTATGTTCGGATTTATCTTCTCCTTGGGGGTAGGAGAGTTGGAGGAGGCTCCCTTCTCTCCATCCAGAGCCCAGTCACTCATGTTTTGTCCTAGCATATTACCCGTCACCGGGTCTGACATTTGTCAGGGACCTTCTGGACATCAGTAAATTTCCATCATGTGAATGTTCTGTTTACCAGAGAATTGAAAGAGTTACTAGTCTCTGTTTGTTTTTATTTTCTATTTTTAACATCAGTGGGGGGAAGTGAAACTCAAGGTTTCATCCAAAGCAAAGAATGGTTGCTATTGACTTTTATCCACTTCCTAAGCACTGCATTTCTTTCAGGCTTCATCAAAGGCATAATCCTTCATTCAGAATCTTTTTCATCACTTTAAATGGTCCTCCCGCCTTTGTCGAAGTTTTCTGCCTTTAGAGAGACGAGGTCAAATCTGTTCCAAAGGTGGAAATAAAACAGGGGAGGAAAACTAGCTGTAACCTTTATGTTCCAAACCCGATGGATGGTGTACGATTTTTTTTTTTTTTTTTTTTTTTAAGCAAGCTACTGCTTGGCTTCCCTGGTCTCTTAAGAAGCATCTGAAACAAACAAACAAACAAACAATAGTTTTAAAATAGAAAATGTTAAGGAAAAAGTCTGTGTTAATATATATATATATATATATATATATATATATATATATATATATATTTCAAAAAAGTTTTTAGAGAGAAAAAACGATCTCTGAATTGTTTGAGAGAGTCAGCCTGGCTCTATTATATCCGTGTAGCAGTAGGGTATAACAAAGCTAAAGATTTAAGGCAATTCTGACACCTTAAAGCAGAACTGCTAGCCCTGCACAGGCTTTTAAACCGAAAGAGGATTCAGCCTGCTCACTTATTACTTTCCACATCTTCAAAAGGACACTGTCTCTTTTTTAATCTTTTGGCTTTCCTGTGAGACCATGGGAAGTTATTGACTTTCTAGGCACTTTAAGGATACAATCGGGCAGAAAAGGGACACAGTTACACTCGGGGGCTGTGAGTTCAAATTCTCATCTCTTTGTGGTGTGCTCCTCCCTGCTCAAATAGAATCAGAAAGGGCAGAACCAACAGCGAGGGTCTGCCACGCGTTTTGATCGGGGCACTCTTATTGAGTCACGGGCACCTGAAGCCATTCAGCTAAAGACAAGCTCCTTTCTCGTTTCTGTTGTTATTTTTTAAATCTTGACAGCTCCCAGGGTTCTGTTGGATGGTGTGCTCAGAAATGCCATGCTTCCTTGTAGCCCCTGTGCGCTAAAATAATGAACAAGCAATTAAATCTCATGCTTGAGGGCCTGTGTTGATTGCTTGCAGGAGAGGGCCCAGCCCAGCCTTGTTCTGTGCACGTGGGGCACGGGGCCTGGCTGCATGTCTCTGGGAGGAGAAGTCCTATCACCTGGGAGGCTGTAGGAGCGCTCGGGTGCTGGAGGAAAGGGATGCGGAGGACAAACAGTGTTCAAGGAGACGCCCGAACTGGGAATGGCTGTTGATGTTCTCATGAGGTATTGTCACGGTTGTTATTTGTTAGCAAAACACAGTGTGTGGTGACTGCACTTTTTATTTTATTTTTTAAATAATATCCTCTGCAATGAACTAATGTTTAGTAAGAGCATGTTTTAAATGAACAACATGTTTTCTTGGTATTTGGCTGAAGACTAGGTTCTGTTTAGCTAGTTGCTGAGAGGCTAACTTTTGTCTTGCCGAGTTTCCTACGCAAGCTATCCAATTTTAGAGAGACGGTGTTGGGGACAGTGGCAACGTGTTTACACAACTACTGAGTGGTAGAGTCAGAAATGGGTCATGGCAGATTGGGGAATCAGGGCTCTTAACCACTTTGCTGGCCTATCTCGGTATCTGTCAATTAGAGAAGTAATTCATCATTTAATAGCAATGCCATTAACGGTGCACTAGATACATGTCGGAGTTGTACTGGGGCTTGCCGCCCACCAGGAATTCAAGCCTAAAAAAGATGTACCTGTTTCCTGTCCTGCTGGATCGTACATTCCGGGACAGGCGAGGCTGACACTGATGACATGTAACGCACCATTGTATGACAGCAAACAGTCATAAGTGCCAGGCAGTAAACTCAGGCGACGAGATGGGAATGTCTAAACTAGTTCAAGGGGTGAAGGGCACCATTCTGAAGAAGTGAACTTGAACTGAGGTGTGATGGATGACTAAGGGGATAAGGAGGCCAGGCGGTGGCGGGGAGGGAAAGCAAAGGGAGAGAGGCTGGCGAGGTAGCCGGGCCGTGTAGGATTGAATAGGTCTCAACAAGACTTTTATTTCTGGTCCAAAGAGCAATGCTGAGGCACAAAAGGACAGATGTGGGGAAATGACACTGTGACATTTGCATATTGGGAAGCTGAAGCCCAGAGATGAGTGGGGTGGATGGCTCAGGAGATGACTGTAACTCCAAGCGGTGTGATAGGACGAGGATGGAGGTCTCAAGGCATATGCATGAGCTCTCCCGGGGGCGGATGGGACCTGTGATGGCCGGATTTGGGAGTGGGCGAGGGGCTGAGGATGATTTCTGGGTTTCCGGCTCGCACGGCTGGATGAGTGGCAGTGCCACTAGCTGAGATGGAGAACACAGCGGGTGGGGCGACTCGAGTTAGAGGAGAATTTGAGCTTGGTTTAGACCTGTCAAGTGTGAGATATCCCCCAATGGAGATAGCGTATAAATCCTTGCGCAGAAGGGTCTGAAATTCACATTCGGGGTTGGAGGCAACTGAAAATTGAGGTTACAAGATGTCTCGGAGAGAGGCTGTAAAATGCTAAGGGCAGAGTCTAGGATGGCAAAGTAGGACGCCCAGCGGGGACAGGCCGTGCAGCAGAGGATGCGAAGAGGCCACAGCAGCAGCAGCAGCTGCAGCAGACCAGAGTGGGGACAGCTCCGAGGGGGAGACGCTCCAGAAAGAAGGCGGGGCGGGGCGAGAAGGCTCTGCGGAGGACTTCCACTCAGCCTCGCGCATTCTCAGAAACACTTTTCGCGGTGGGAATTATTATTGTCTTCAGTTAATAAGGGAGCTGAGGCTCAAAGATGTTTAATAAGTTATGGCAGATCACACGATAACTAAGCGATGGAGCAGGATTTGAATGTAGTTCCATGTCTGAATTCCCCGCTTCTGTGCCTCTCTGTAGTTTTCTCTCACATGCAAGATATTATTATTATTATTTTTTTCCCTAGAAAAGGAGCAACATAATGGTCTTTTGGCCATTAAGGAATCAAGATCAGAAAAAGAAGGACAACTAAAATTTAACGTGAGGCTTTTAAACTGAGTTAGGGTTTTAAATATCTAACAGTAAGTAGGCTTTTAAAACCCACATATGTGACCTCTTATTAGGCTGTTTATTTCGATGCTGACAGCACAGCTAAGACAATTTCTGAGGGACTCCCTATCTTCTGCCTCAATTACTCTCAGAGCCAGTTTAGTAAAGACGATTTTCCTGAAATTAGCCAATGCAATTGAAAACCAGATGGGTAAAAGAAAGGCCAATCATCGAGGATGCATGTGGAACATCACGTAGGGACTAAGAGAATGAAAGTGATTCTTTTTTTTTTTTTTTTAACTTTATGAAGACTGAGATAAAAAGATTAAATGGGTGTTGATTTCAAAGATAATTTAAAGCATGCTACATTGACAATTCACCATCTCCAAATCATATATGGATTAAGAGTACTCCAATATGGGCTGAGGTGGGTTCAATTATACAGGTTTGAAGTATTCTGATGTTCGTGGGAGTCTTTATGATGAGTCTATGTACATATGATTTGCTGGCTGGGATATAATAGGATTCAGATTGAGAGTTGGGCCGGTTGACCTGGTGTCTCCGTGGGGGTGTTTTGATAGAAAGGGAACTATTTAAACATTTTAATAAACCTAAGCTCTGGAAATATATGAAACCTGAAGAGGAAAGGAAAGGACAGAATGGCCAGCAGGGTAGGTTGGCTGCCGGAACCCGCCGGACGGAGTCGAACAGTCCTGAGTGGGGGAGCGAGGGTTAGGAAAAAAGACAGAGAAGAGAAAAAGATCTCGGGAGGGCATACAGTCAAAGCTGCAGCCCCGAGTTTATTTAGCACCGTCCTGATATACCCTAGCAAGCATGGGAAACAGCTCAAAAAATGTTAGTTATGCACAATAACCTTGTGAACGTTACACAGGGAGCCTAACGTTATCTCGGCATTCCGCATCCCTTTCTTTAAGGCCAAGGAACAATCAACTTCTCTGTTCTCGTCTCCAGGTGTTCTTTTTGTGTCAGCAGACTTCTTAGCTTTACTGTGCGAATATCCTGCTTGGCTCTCAAGCCTGAAAACGGCTCCCAACAGTTGGCTCTTTTGAGGGCCCTCAATACCTTGAGTTTAACCGCATCCCTGCCCTTCCGCTGTGTTCTCCACTGGTCGGTGACTGGCCTCCATCACGGGAGCATAGCTTATTTATGGCAAGGATTCTGTCTTATTCACCTAGTTTAGTGCCAGGACCATAGCAGATAGTTGTTAAATAAACATTTGTTAGATGATTGAACTAGTAAACGAATGCCATGAGAGGCTTGGCAGTTAGGGAGGAGTCAGGGAAAGGGGGAGACGATGGCTATGGTCATTGTGCGAAGAGGCAGAGAGAATCTGAGGAAACTGTGTTTGTGGGTGCACAGGAGAGTGTTCTTGGTGGCTTGAATGTCAGCCTCAGACCTGGATAACTCCAGCAGGAAGGTGTTACATTCTTCAAAATTAAAAGGATGGGAGGACCACTCAAGAATAGTTGAAGTGGAAGAGGAACCTTATCCTGGACCAACTTGGGGGGAGGGGGGGTGCTAGGAGGGAGCCCTAAGCCATGCAGAGGCAAGAACCAACCAATGGGACGGGGATTTGGGGAGGAGACTTGAGTTAATTCAGTTGGGAAGACAGCGTTTTTATAACTTGATGAATTTTTGTCCTAAGATTTCTATGGGTGGCAGAAAAGTTGCTGAGTGTGTTAAAGCTGATGGAGGGCGTGGTAGTAAAATAAAACCAGTCCAGTGGGTGGAGGTGTCCAGAAGGGGAAGGGAAGGGCCCATGTGCCAAGGATGTGGTCTTTGGAGATGGGGGGCCTCTCATCTCCCTTGTTTTCTCGCTTTGGTTCCTGGGGGTGGGGAGATTCTAGGCCTCAGCAGTTGTCAAATTAAAAGTAAATATGTTTGGTGATGGAGGTAAGAAGAAAAATCAGGCAAAAGGTGACTGGCGTGATTTGCTTAATTATAACAATGGATCTCTCTCCCAACTGATTCACCTGAGGCCGGTATGCAGATTGCGTGGTACATTCTTGAAGACCTAATTTTCTTTGTGACCTCACAGAGGACATGCTCCCCTGAAGGTGGGCTTCCAACTGTGAAGTTCAGAGACTTCTGAAGGATTATTACTTCTTCCTCTCCTTTGTGGACCAAGAAGCTCTCTGGATAAGAAAACTTGATCTGCCAGGGGCATTAATTAATTAACTAACTAATTAATTAAACTAATTAATTAAAGGTGTATCATTGCAATTTACTATAGTTCATATAAATTAGACTGTTGAAGAAGGAATCACCAACTACCTTGAAGCTGGTTGCATTTTTTTTTTCCCCTTAACTGTATTTGAAGCTTCATGGTACAATGTGATCAATTTAAAGGCAGCCAAATAAAGCCCAAAATAGGAATCATGGTTTAAACACATACACATCAAAGTAGTGAAAATATGTGCTTTCTCTCTGAATTTCTTGCTATCAGGCTTTGGGAAACATTTCTATAAATAAGATATTAATGGACAGTTTCTTCTAAGTTTTCAATGTTACCAAATGATGGTGTTTAGATTTCCCTTCAGTGCATGGGAGGGAGAAAATGAGAGGTAAGACTCAGATCTCTGCACTAACTGAAAAGCCAGAGAAAAAGCCAGGCAGATGCAGTAAATGAGTTTGGAGTCAGGTACTCATACCTGCCTGACCTTTCATGAGTTTCTTAATCTCCCTTAATATGTCAAATGGAAGCATCTCCAAGGAGACTGTGATGATGAAGTGAAGTGATTTACGTATCGTTTCTGGTGCTGGACCCTTCCTAGTGTATAGAAAGTGCTTACCAAATGCTGACTGCTGTTTGTTTTTTTCACAGTATTGAAATTTGTAATTAGAATATAATGAGACTTTTCTTCCTTGTCCCTTTGACTCAGAAATTTACCCCTGAACATTTTCACCTTTCCTTTTATGCCTGATACTTTCCCTAAGTTTGTTGACATTGGTTGAACACATGGATATATATGATAAAGGTCCTTAAACATTGCATATTATCTGAAAAAAAGGGGACACTATACTTTTGGATGTCTTCGAGTTAAGTGGAGATCAAGCACATTAAAACCTTTTAAAAGACATTCCTGATCTTGAGGAATTCATCCTCCGGTAATTTTCTTACTTAAGTCATACTTTTAGGCTCTAACTATGTCTATAATTTACATTTATCTTTAAAGAGACTTTTTTAGTTCTTTGAATAATTTTTTAAAGAGCTTATCAGGAATGCATCATCCAAAATCTCCTATCTTTTTGAAGTTATGATTTACACAAGAATTCCTGCACTACTCAAATTTATTTATCCCGTTTTGGTAATTGATTTGCTCTTGACCACCTGCACATTGTGTGACAACTGATGGGGACATGGACTTTGCTTCAACTGCTGTTACTACAGAAAGCCTTGACAGCAATTTGAAACATATTTTGGAACATACTTAATTTTTCCTGGGCTACAGTGTAGCTTGTCTAAGTAGATGATCAAGCTTTGGATATTGTTTTGAACTTTTAATGGTTTCCAGCCTAGGTTCTACTATCAGCTTCCTAGTAGGCTGGTATAAACCTGTTTTATCCCTCAACTGTTCCTCTATTTAATTTTTCTCACCAATGTTCAAATTATTTTTTAAGATTTCAGAGAAAAGAGTGAGTAGGAGACGCTGGGCCTTAGAGGCTGGAAATTTCCAAGTCTCTGGCTCACTGTGTGGGGTTTGTTTGTGCTCTCGATGCTGTCTTGGTTTCCCGGTGATTAAAACTTGGTATGAATATTGCTACTTACCCACCTGTCAAGGATGGTGTGAGAATGAGTAATAATATGTGAGCCATATTTTTGCTCTTTAGAAGAAAGGTGCTATATAAATACAAAGTGTTATTTCATTAAAAATACTTGTATGATAACAGCATATGTTAAATTCAATTTCCTTGACCAATTTTATAAATATATTTTGGTGTTACAATATGGTTGTTTTTATGGTTAGTATGTGTGTATCCTACACTCCGTGTTTTATTTCCTATCTGGGTGGTGTAACATATCAGATGTTCATGAAAAATAAAGACATCGTTCTAGATAGATCACAAAGCTACTGCTGAGTGTTGTTTATTCTTGGGCATTTCAGCTCGATGTTAGTGACATGCCTACTAATATAGAAGATATGAACTGTACATCAGTGTAATGGGATACTTAGCTCTATATCAATGATTA
>CM053502.1:167920595-167988393 GCA_028627145.1 Eidolon dupreanum | reverse complement strand
TGTGATCCCCAGAATGCATTGTATCTGCTCTCATCTGATTGGGTAGAACTTAGTCACATGGCTATTCCAACTTACAAAGAAGGCTGGGAGAAGTAGTTTCTTTTTCTGTATGTTCATCTACTCAGCTAAAAATTCTATTATCTGAAAGAAGGGGAAAATTGGAAGACAATGAGCAATCTTTGCTTTACATAATTTCTGTGTTCACAAGTAAGCTTTAGAGTTTTTAATTAGTCATCATTATGGGCATAACTGTGGGTCTTAATCTTCAAGTTTGTAATGTTTTCTAGATTAACGTCCTAGGGTCCCTGATTTCAGTCAGCCACAAATCCACCCAATGCCAAATCTCATTCAACCTGTGTTTCTCTCTCTTTCCCTGAAGGATCACATGGCAGCCTTTCACCAAATATCTTACTGAAATCTGGACACAGTGTGACTGTGGCTTTTCCCCATGATCTCCATACACCACCCTGTCAGAATAGGAAATGAAGTTAGCTCAGCATGACCTTCTCCAAGTGAACCTCACTTTCCCTTTATGGCTCCATTTTCTAAGAGCTCACCAGCCACCTGTTTAATAATTTTGTCCAAAATTTTGTCCAGGGAATTAATTTCGATGGTAGCCACCTGCAATTTTTGGGATTCATGCTGTTTCAATTTTTGAAAGTCAGATGGACTATTTTGAAAGTGCCTATTTCTAACTTTCAAATAGTTGTACTGTTTTTATTGCTTCTCAAAGACTACAGGAACTCAGTGTACCATACGTGCAATTTTTTTTTTAATGCCAAAATGTATTAGCTTCCTAAGACTGCTATAACAAAATACCACAACCTGGTGCTTAAACAACAAAAATTTGTTTTCTATATTTCTGGAGGCTAGAAGTTCAAGGTCAAGGTGTTGGCAGGTTTGGTTTTACCTGAGGCCTCTCTCCTTGGCTTGCAGGTGGCTGCCTTCTCTCCATGTTCTCATACAGTTTTTCCTCTGTGTGTGAACATCTCTCATGGCAAAGGAAATCAAAGTATCATTGTGTTACTAGCTGGGCTTGGAATGGAAAACTCGATGAAGAGAATCCCTGATAACCTAGATTGGAGCATAGGGCGATTGGTATAAGTCGCCATATTTCCTTCTACATCAAGTGACAATCTAGATGCAATTTTTTTTTTTTATCAACCATATGTAAGAAAGAGATAAAAAAAAAAAAGAGTGACACAGCTGGTCTTGGCTGAGGTTACTGATGATCCTGATTCCTGAGTGGAATATTTTAAGGAACAGGGATTATGGGCCGAGGAGTATTGAGAGGTGATGGGAAGGGGTGTGGGAAAGAAGAAGGCATTTCTGTATCAAGACCTAATTTTGATCTTAGTTGCCTTCTCCACATCTTCCTCAGTGACATGACAAGTCTCAACTGCCAGTTGCAAACCTGCCCAATTTTTTCAGGTCAGGTTCCATGTTGTCAGAATAAGAAGAGCAAAATTCTTTCTAAAGCTGTAGCGTCTGTTTGGGCGAGCCATCCCAATTTCTTTACAATCTCCTCCAATGCCCCTTTGTAGGCCTCTTTCAGATTTCAGCTATGATAACACTTCTTCCAGGAAGCTTTCATTTCCCCCTTGAGACTGAATTAGGAGCCCTACTCACGTTGTACTAACTGCACTTTGATGTATGGCTGATCTCCTCATCTGTGTCCTCATTATGTGATGACACTGGCTTTGTTCACCATTAAACCTTGCACATGGCAGAAGCCTAGTTCAAAACCTCCAGAAATGTTTCACTATATGAATGTTAAGCAGGTTAGAAAATGATGTTTCTACAGTTTTAAATACGCATATGCAATACATTTTATAGAATATGCGTGTGTAACAATAAAACTGCATAATAGTGGAAACATTCCCAAATATCCTTTTTCAAAATCTGATCCATAGCCTGAATTTTGAAAAGCAGTTTTGTTATTCATCCACCGTTAAATAGTTACCTTGCTTTTTAAGAGGCAGAATAAACGTAAACTGGGAACACTCGTTACTTTGTTAAAGAAAAGGTGTAGCTCATCTGTAAATTTCACAATTATTTTAAATAACTTGTCACAAACTAAACCATGAAGATCTTTGTAGAAGAACAAAGATTTTCATCATCTCTCACCTATTTTTATTATGAAATATTATACATTTTCTACCATATTTAACAGGTTTTATTTCAACAAAATTAACTACAAGGATGACAATCTGTAACCCTTTGTGTATTTCTGGCTTGAACATCTTTGCTGTAATGATCTTTCTATAAGTGACATGGCAGATGGATTCTAAATATGCTGTTATCTCTGTGAACTTAATCTGGAACATTTTGAAGGATCTTTTCCTGGTGGTCGAAGGCAGTTCCTCTGTGCTGTGGGACTCCCATGCCCTCAGTGTACTCACCCTATTCTGGGTGACCCTACTACTAACATAAGCACATAAAAGGGATGGAATGTCAGTCTGCATTTGAATATTGGTCAAAATTAATTTCTCCTTCAGTTTTAGCTGAAAATGATATATAGGTTTAAAAATGTTTAATCTCATCCACTAATGAATTGACTTTATTGTCATATTGCAGGTTTATTACTTGTCATTTACTACTATTATAATTATCTATACTTCTATCATTGCATTTAACATCACACTGTCTAAATTATTCTAACTTTAAAAGAAGCCATGATATGTCATATGGAAAATTTTCTCTCTCTCTTATTTTTTGAGAGTTATTTTTGCTCTTCTTGAATTTATAATCTTCCATATGAATTTTAGATTCAATTCATCAAGCTCTATAAATTTGTGTGTAATTTTTGTTGAAATTGCATGGAATTTATAGACATATTTTTAGTATTGCTTTTCCTTCTCATCTATGAATATGGTATATCTTTCCATTTCTTTAGGACTTCTTTTAAGTCCTTCAATATTTCAAATTTTCTTCCTAATGATTGAATATATTGCAACATATCTGCAATTTCTTATATTTTGGTGCTAAAGTGAGTGAGATCTTTTGGCCAAATGCATGAGTGGAAATATGCAGCCTAAACACATTTTCTTCATTCCCTACACCCCAAGCTACATGCTTCCTCTGGGCCAGTTGGATGCACAGAGCTTTATGCTATTGGACGCACACAACTTTATGCTGTTGGACGAAGATTAGGCTTTGGGCTCTGTTTAGAACTCTGCTGAGAAGTATACTGCTGGGTACTGAGCCTTAGGTGATGATGAGTGGAAAGTTTGATGAAACCCTGATCAGTAAACTGGAGGATGAAATATCAGAACTATTTCAGAGCACAGAGCAAATGTATAAAGAGACAGAAATCCTGAAGGATAAGAGACAGGAATAGCTCCCAAAGACTTCATATATGAGTCTGTTATTCTTTTCTACTAAGCAAACACTAAAATAAAATATCTTTAAAGTACGAGGAGACTTGATATTAAAAAATCTTGCAGAATTCCAAGGAGGGTTGAGGAGAAAAGACCGACACCTGAGCTCAATATGGCAAAATTCACAAAGGTGGATAATAAAGAATAAAAGCTTGAAGACTTCCAGGCAGGAAGGAATGATTACTACAGAGCAGATTTTTGTTTAATTATCACCTTGAGGGAATATTTTAGTCTGTTGCATAGAAAATATGTACTTTATATGAAAACCATGAATCTATAATCTCTATGAAATTTTTTACTTGGTTCTAAAATGTTTTTTGCAAATTTTCTTGGATTTTCTATGTAGATAATTGCATTATCAATAGGTAGTAACATTTTAGTTTTTCTTTTCCAGTTCTATATATCAAGTTTATATTTTATTATCATTTTTGCTAAGACTTCTAGTATCATGCACAGTAAAAATGGTGATGGCAGAAAAAGTTTCTAAAGTGTTGGCGCTATCTATAAGGTTTGCTGTAGGTTTTGATAGAAATCCTTATTGAGACTTAAAAAAGCTATCTTCTAATTTTAGTATATTAAGACTGTTATTAATGAGCTGTTGGATTTGATTAAATTCTTTTTTATTTATATAGAGAGTTATTTAGTTTTTCTTAATATATTAAGGTATAAAGTTTTTTCTAATAGTAAATTATCTGTGCATTTATGAGATAAACTCTGCTTGGTTATCCTGTTCTTTTGTTATAGTTTACTTACTGATTTTTAAAAAAGTGTTATTACCTTAATGGATTGTGTTTGCTAATATATTTCATTTAGAATTTTTTGCATTGACTTTTCTGATAGTAATCTATAATTTTCCTTAATCTATACATGTCATGTTTTGACACCTAGGAAAATTTCTCTTTTCTATCTATTCTTTGAGATTATTTTATATATTACATAAAAATTATTTGTTTATTGAAGATTTGTTAACAGATCTGAGTTTAGTATCTACTCTTGGGGGAAGGTACTAAAAGTTAATCAATATAATGGTTTATGAGCCATCATGCTATAAAGTAACTTTTGGTGATTCGTATTTTTCTAGAAAATTATACATTTTGATTATGTTTTCAAATGTATTGATGACATAAAATTGTTGACAATATTCTGTTAAGCTTTAGAAACCTCAAATGTATCGATAGTTATTTCCCTTTTTTCTCTAAAATTGTTATTTCTGTTCTTTTTTTTTCTTGATTAGTGTTGCCAAATATTGTAGTGTTTTACAATTAGTTTTTAAAAAAACATTTGTCTTATAAATAATCTCTATATTTTCCAATCTTATTAATTTTGGCTTTTATATTTATTATTTACTTTCTTCTTATATTTGAGTTTATTGATTGCCCCTAGGTTCATAAGCTGACTACTTGTTTCATTTATTTTTTAATATTTCCTTTTTAAAAATATATTTAGGCTACATATTCTTTAATTAAGTCACACTTTGGCTCAATTTCATAAGTTTTGGTGTATATTGGTTGTAATGCTGTTTTATTTTAACTCTTGTTATTTTTATTGTAATGTTTTCTTTAATTTAATTAATTTCATGAATATTTCAAAATTCAGGGGGCAAAGACACCAAACTAGATTCAGGCATATATAATATTTGTTGTCTCTTTTACTGTTTGATTTACAGTTAAATTGCATTGTTATCGGAGAACGTATTCTCAAAAAGATCAGTTCTTTAAAATTTATCATAATATTTTTCTTGATCTAGTAGGCAGAACATTTTTTGGCTAATATTTTATATTTGCTCTTATAGTAAGCTTGTTAATTTTGTCATCAAAATCTTTAGCCTCAATAATATTTTTCCAACTAGATCTTTCTGTTTGATAAAGATATATTAAATTTGCATTGCAATCCTTTCAATTTTTGGCTTTACATATTTTAAGACTATGTGTGTGAGTGCATGCAATTTCATCATTTTTATACTTTATTGCTAAAAATTTCCCTTAATTATACAGTGTAGCTTTTTATCTCTATTAATTATTTTGCCTTCAATTCCATTTTGTCAGATAATAATTTGCTATATTAGATTTTTATTGCTTTTCGTATTTGCTTGGAATATATTTTTTGTATGTTTATTTTACATCTGTATGTGAGGTTTTGTTTTAGTATCTCTTGAAAATGCCATGTAGCTGAAAAAAAAATCTACCTGATAATCCCTATATTTTAATATATGAGTTTCATTTATTTATTTACTTTTTTTTGTGATTAATAAGTATTTGTATTTATTTCCAATATCTAATTTAGCCTGTCTGGTTTATTATCTCATTTCTTTCCCTCTTTCTTCCTCTCTTTTCTTGGGTTGATCGGGTTTTCCACTTTATTTTTCATTATGCTGGTATGGAAGTTACGTTATATTTCTGATACTTTTAGTAATGTTAAAATTTAAAAATATATAGTTAACTATAAATTTTGTGAACAAATCTAAACTTGTTAGTTAATTTTTCATTCTCCAAGAAAAGAAAATGTTTTACATATATCAACCTCTCCTTTAATTTTCCAACTGTGACATTATTGCTATATAGGACTTTATTTTCACCATTTCTTTTTTAAAAAAGACCCTCATCCATTCCTACTTAGTTATTCTTCTCATTGAAATATTTCCTTTAATAGTTCTTTTAAAGAGATGGCTAACTCTCTTTATCTTTGTGTGTCTGAGAGCGTCTTTATTTTACCTTAGTCAGGAGTGATATTTGAACAAAGTATAACTTCTAAGAGGACATTTATTTCCTTTGAGCTCTTTAAAGATATTACTTCAATGTAATCTGGATTTTCTTGTTTTTCATGAAAGTCTGCAGCTAGTCTAACTTGCCCATTCTTTTATAGCTTTTTCTTTTTTTAAGTGAGCACATGTCAAAGATTTATTTAACTCATGAATGAGAAAACCAAGAGGATGGTGAGCTGGCTGTAAAAAGTATAGGAGAGACAGAAGTGTTTATAATCACTGAAAGAAAGACTGCTCTGTCACGTACAAAACTGGTTAATGCACGAGACTGGTGGATGTGACGGTTATAGGCAAAACAACCTTCACGTTGGGGAGGAAATCTTCTTCACCAGACAGAAACCATTTGTTTATCTACAGTGCAACATTCATTTACATTGCCATAGGACCAAAATCATTTTGATAATTATTATTTTTGTATAGACCGAAGTCTATCCTTATAGATTTGTAGAATACCCCAATTAACAGTAAATGATTAAAGTACATCCTTGTAGAGAATCAGATAATCCTTGGGCGATTCTGTTAGATAATGCTCTAGGACATTATCTAGGACATTTGAAAGGATGTGAGCCATCTTTTCATCTATTTCCAACTTTTGGATTTTTTTTTTTCCATGCTCATAAATTATCTCCAGGAAGTGTTCTTGGTTCAAAAGAGGGTAGTCTCATGTCCAGTCTGTTCTCATAGGTGCAGCCTTTAGTATTAACACATATTATAGGTAGTCTGGTCATCAAATCTGGAGTCATATAGCATTAAACAACTATTCAAACCAGAAAAAAAAAATCGTATCAAAGATTTTGTAAAAAATTTAGGCTTGGCTTTTTCAATAGTCTCTATTCTCCTGAGATTTAATAAAACATTGCTTGTACTTGTTCTTTTATTCTGAGGCTAAAAAAGCCAAACCTAAGAAATTTATCTCCATTAGCTTTTGCCTGCAGCATTTACAAATTTGTGTGAACCCCTCTCTCTGAAATGCACTCCAATCTCTTACAGTTCCTAGCCTGCCAGGAAGTGGTCTGCCCTACTACCTGTAAGTCTGGGGCCCCGTAAGGCACACGGCAGACCCAAGAGCAGTTTCCTAGGAGGACTTTGTAGGCATTGGTTCCACCCATGCAGGGTAACTCTTGATCCTAAATGGTTTTTTTTTTTTGTATCCTATTAAATGAAATTTATTCTGAAATGTGATACTCCATGTACAACTTTTATTACACATTCATTTTGTTCAATTACATTCAGCTTAGTTTTATTAAATGAATGTGAAATAACTACACTGGCATTAAAAATAAAAAAAAAAAACTCAATGAAGGTAACCAGTTCTGAATTTTGAAGAGTCAGAGAACAAAATTCAAATACATTGTTTTAAAATAGGGGTTAGATATAGATTAAGCAGATGATACAGCAATTCCTCTCCTAAGAATATACCCCAAAGAATCGCATACAGGGACTCAAACTTCATGTAAATGCTCACTGCAGCATTACTCACAATAGCCAAATGTGGAAACAATCTAAGTACCTACCAACAGATAAATAAATAAACAAAATGTTATATGTACACAAGATGGGATATTATTCAGCCATAAAAAGTGAAGTTCTGATAGATGCTACAACATGAAACTTGAAAACATTATGCTAAGTAAAATAAGCCAGACATAAAAGACCAAATATTATGTGATTTTACTTATAAGAAATATCTAGAATAGGCCAATTCATAGAGATAGAAAATTGATTAGAGGTTACCAGGGACTGGGGACAAAGCAGGGTAAATGGATGGTCATTACTTAATGAGTACAGAATTTCTGTGTGGGGTAATGACAAAGTTTTGAAAGTAGATGTGGTGACATTTTCCCAGTATTGTGAATATAATTAATGCTACTGAATTGTACACTTCTGAATTGTTAAAATGGCAAATTTTGTGTTATACATATTTTACCCTAATTAAAACAAAAAGGAAAAAAAAGAAAAAGGGATTAAGAAGAAAGAGAAAGAGCTTTCTCATGATAGCCATCGGAAAATAGATCATTAAAAACTCTACCAATATTATTCAAAAATAAATAATCACAATTATATGCTCTTCCTGTGTTCATTCAGTCTCTCTTAATTTATTCTTTTTCCATTGGATCTTGAGTCATTAACTGGCCTTCATAAAATCCTCTGGTACCAAATTAAAAAATATCCTGCGTCCCTCCGAGAATTTTCTAAGAGATGCCAGCTCCTAAGTCTATTCCTTGAAATATCAACTGTCAAAAATACCTGGCATGAGATGCAGGCTGGCCTTCCTTGTTGCAGACCAAATTTCTAGGCTGAAGGCTTAAAAGCATCAGAGGAAAGCAGAAGTGATCTGTTGATGACGGAGTAACTAACGTCATATGGGAAAAGAGTAAAATTCTCCGTTAGACTACAACAAATGCCTCTTTTGTGAGGTTTTGAGCAATGTTTCCCTTCAGAGTAAAACACTGTGTTGTACTCTACACTGATAAAATTGAGAAAAAGACATATTCCTGAAGCCTTGAGCAGATAAAATTCCAGTGATGTTCTTCCAATAACTCACTGCATGTTTGATTATTTGCTACTGCCGGCAGATATGGCAAATAAATACTTGTAACTCTACTCTGTACTCTCTGCTCCATTTTATATCTCAATGCTGCATTGCCCCAACTAAGGTTTTTGTGCTTTTAATTTGCTCCATAAGCTATACGTTAAATTTTCCTTTATTGTACTAATTGAGGGAACAAAATTTTAAAAATCAATGAAGTCAGTAATTTCTATACTTCCAAGGCTGGTGTATGTCTCCTTTCTTTTGATTAATGGTTAAGACCTTTACAACATGTGTTAAAATACAAGGTTACACCTATTTCCCCCCCACCTCATAAAGTTGGTCCATTTTATGAATTGTGACTATGAGAGATATCTTACGCTCTATTTTCTACCAGAGAACTTTCTTTCAAAATGTCTGACTCTTGACAACTGATTCAATGCACACATATGCAAAACACAGTTCTCAAACAACTCTTGGGATAGAAAATCAAGTTGTTTAATTAATGTCTGACTGACTTTCTTCCCAAGTTATGTGCCTATTTATTCATTTAGATGAATTTAATAACAAAAACAGTTGTGAGGATAAAAAAAATAAGCACAAGCAATCACTCTTCAGAAAGCCTGATATTAGATGATAACTCACCATAGGGAGATTTCTTTCCACACGTTTTTAGCATTTCTTCATGTCATACCTGGACCCCTGTTGTCTGTTCACTTCCTCCAGTGTAGGGCTGGTTACTGATTAGGGACTAGGCAGGTTGAGATGGAAGAAATTATTAGAGGTGAACGTGAAGCATCAAAGAGGCTCCGAGCTTCAGGATGGGACTAGGTAAGAAAGGTTCTAGCAGGTAGTAACATCACGGCATCTGCCAACAAATAGAGGTTTATTCAGGCGGGGAGCTGGTGGGGGAAGTGTGGGGGGTACAAAGCCTTGAGGTGAGGCAGAGCCCTGAAGAAGCAAGGTAGTATTGTGGCTCCAGAGACAGCGAGGGAAGGAGGCACTCAGTGGGAGACCAAAGCAATTACCATGCGGGGCTCATGGCGCCTGACGCTACCTTTCAAAATGATTTGTCCCAAGTCTGTGTTCACTACAGGAAGGCCACGGTAGTGTTGGTCTGCTAAGCTCCTAGCGCCCAGCTGAGCTCCAGGCACTTAGTCGCTGCCAGTAAATATTGCTGACTTAACGAATGGAAGAAAGCAAAATTTTCAGGGATAGTTTTGAGAATTTTCAAAGTCAGCGGGTTTGGTTTCAGAGAAAGCAGCAATATAATGCACCCTGACATGAGGCCAGCGTTGGGCCCATGGGTTCTGTAGCAGAACTGAGCCTGCTGGGAGAGGCTCCTCAAATGGCACCTCTGGTGATACTCTAGGACCCAGGGCAGTCCCTTTGCAACCTCAGGAGATCGGTGAAACCATTCCCTAAAATTCGTGTTATTTTCCTTCTCTTCACCTAGTGGCTCCTGCCTTCTGAGTTTACGATCTGCTGGTCTGTGGTAGCAGGGAGCAGAGGTGACCACACAGTGCACGGACCAGGGACATGTTGGGTACATGAAAAATAATGGAGTCAGAGGCTACGTGAACAATCTAGATCCCAAATAAATAACTGAACATCATCAAAAACGTGTGGGTTCCAACAAAAATGAGCTTTTATTTTCATCTCATTTTGTGGGACAATCGACTGCTGTAATATTGCCAGGAATTCCTCCCCCCACCTCCTGGAATCTTAAAATTGTTGGCAATGAAAAAAAAATTGCCATTTGGTGAGTCTTACTTAAGAAGTGTCAGTATTCTGGGGTGGCAGCTGGAATTTTTCTTCCCAGTGATGGAAGAGATCACTCAGTATGTTGAGTAGGGAACATCGAAGCCACCCAGAGTTCTTGGGGACAGCCCTCAAATCAGAACGAAGATGCTTCAGATGTTGGTGTATTAAGTTATATGCAAGTGATAGAAAGCTTGTCTTACTCAAGGGGAAATTGGATCTCACTTAAGATTTTTGTCACGATGTCTTCCTGTGGCTGAGGACAAAAAAAGAAACAGTTGGGTTTAGTCTGAAAGCTGGCACCTTAATCTTGGACCTCTCAGCCTCCCAAACCGAGAAGTAAATACTTGTTGTTTATAAGCTACTCAGTTTATGGTGTTTTTGCTACAACAGCTCAAATGGGCTAAGACAAGGAGCAAAGAAATGTAAAGAATTAGATACAATTTTTTTTTTTCGCTTATACTCCATACTTTTACTGACTCCTAGCTTCTAGTAATGCTATTATACGCTACATTCATTTTAGCTGTACTTTATGGAATTGAATGTCAAGCCTGTATCTATACTTGGAATGATGTAGATTTGGGTTGAGCCATAGCCTTACTGCAGAGAAATTACTAGGTGGGAACAGTGATATGCAGAGAGGCCCAGAGCAGTGGGATAGAATGGGAGGGACAGAAGGTTATGGCGATGAACGTGTGGATACACTGTAAGGGTGCCTGGAAGGATTCCAGAAAAACACAAGAAGAATAAACTTGATAGAAAACAGGGACTGTGTATTGTCACACGGGGCAGGGCTGGAATTTTGTTCATTGGGTTCTGAAGGTAAAGATAACATTTTTTAATTGGTTATATTCAATGGAAGTAAATTCTTGATTGGGATATACCTTAGCATAATCCTTCTGGGAAACTATTAAGAAATATATATCATGTGTATACACTTTGGCCCCCAAAACTCATGTTTTATTAGTGGTTGTCTTAAAGGCAGAGATAATAAGTAATTTATTTTCTATTTTTCCATTTAAATAATGAACATGTTGTAACCGGACAAAATACACTTTATTCTTTAAAAAAAGTATAAGCGTAAAATTCCTGAGAGCCGAAACAGATGGATTGTCCAAAATCCAAACAATAAAGTGATAAGATTTGGATTGTTAAGCCTTGGTCCCACAGTGTCCGAGGTAATTTGTCCTGTCCACCTGCTTATCTAACTGTTGATAACCAGGATCGCTTAAGAAATAAAAGTGAGAGTACTTTGAAATCTTCATCTCTCATTCCAGTGGAAATTTGGTCTTTTGTTATCTTCACCTACTTTCCTACATTCTAATTCTTTTCTAATTTCTTTACAGTTCAATCATTATTTCACATCAGCACCATGTGGTCTCTGCCCCTCACAGAGGTGCTTCTCACAGGTCTTTGCCCCTGTGCCTTGATTTCCTGGAGAGTTTTAGAATAATTGTTATCACTCCATCTTTTTATTATTTTACTTGGGTCTTACTAGATATGTCCCTCAAAATTTCAAAATATAAAACATAAAGCTAGAAAGTGAAACACTCTATAACTTACCCACACCTACACCAGTGCCTGAAAGTAAACATTTTAACATTTGGTTGATTGTCTTTAAGAAATATATACCTAAATATGCCCTAAAAGAAACGACAGTAAAAATAATATTTATTAATATATTATAGTATATAATCAAAAGTATAACAGACTTATATAAATATAAGCATATATAATTAGTTATATGTAATTAATATATTAAAATAATATTTATAGGTATATAATAATTATATGGCTTTATATTAAACATGTATATAAAATATTGAATCATACTATAATTGATAATTTTTCACTTTCTCCCAACTGAATGTAACTTAGAAAACTTTCCATATGTTTCTAAATTTTAGCAGAGCCATATCTTGGCTGTGCCATGTGTTAGCTCCTTGTTTTGATTTTCGCTTTCTGCCTTTACTAGTAAGGGCACCTTTTCCTATACTTAAAAACGTTTTGTCTTTTTTTTTTTATTTGAGTTTTTTACTCTGAGAATTGCCCATTCATTTTTCTATTGGGATGTTTGTTTTGCTTTTTATCGATTTGTAGGAAGTCTTTGTGTATTAACCTCATTGTCTACTGCATGTTTTACCAATCATCCATTTTCCATTTTGTCATTTTTCTTTATGATGCTTTTTTACAGGCAGAATTTAAAAAACGTTATGCAGTTCAATTTATCAGACTTTACTTGGACAAAGAGACACTGAGAAATGTAGGTCCCTCCTCTGCTTTTGGACATGCTTGTGTCTCAAGATGACGCCCAGAACGGTTCTGAGTGGGATTGTCACCCAGAAGGTTCCCTCTGCCCCTCCCTGCCAACTCAGCTCTCCAAGACAACTGCTCTTCACTTCCAGTCTTGCATCGTGTTTCCTCTTTAATGCTTTTTTATCCATGAGATTATACCTAATTCATAGTGTTCATGTCCATCCTTTTTTCTCAGCCAAGTTTCATCACAGTATTGTCAGTATCAGAGCCTGCTACCAGTTATGGCTGAGGTTGCCCCCATTGTGTGCATAAACCATAATGTGTTGATGGACATTTGGGCAGTTTCCAGTCTGAGGGTATTATGCAGAGAAGTACTATGTAAATTCTTCTAGAAGACTTTTTGTGGCTGATTATTTTCATTTCATATGGGTAAATGCCTAGGAGTGGAATTGCTATCGGGGAGAGTAGTTTAATTATATAAGAAACTGCCAAATGATCTGTCAGTGGGTGGTACCGTTGTATACACCTGCCAACCTTGTATGACAGTCCCAGTTTTACATCCTCAATATTTAACTTGGTGAATTGACTCTTTGTTCTATTATTTTCTTTGTAGATTTTTTAGGATTTTTAAAATGAAGTCAATCAAGTTATCTTCATATAGATACAATTTTACTTTTTTTCAGATCTTTTCATTGTCTTTTAGGTTAAGGTTAAGACCTTCAGTTCATTATTGAATAGACTTGGTATGAGCAGATATTCTTGCCTTTTTCTTTATCCTATGAAGAAAGTTTTCAGTCTTTCACTGTTAAATATAATGTTAGCTGCAAGTTTTTTGAAAATTCCCCTTTTCAGGTTGAGGAAGTTCCCTTCTATCTCTTTCTTACAAAATAAGAAGTGTTTTCTACTTCTCTGTCTTCTTAAAGACTTTGTGTAAGATTGGCTTTATTTTTTTCTTAACATTTGAACTCACTGGTGAAAACAATTGGGCCCAGAGTTTCCTTTGTGGGAAGATTTTGATTATACAAATTGAAATTCTTGAATAGAGTGTATTTAGATTTTATGGTTCATATTGTTTTAATTTACATATGCTATTTTGCCAAGGAATTTGTTGATGTTATCTATGTTGTTAAATTTATTGACAAAAAGTTGTTCACAATATTCTGTTAGTAGCTTTTAATGCTTATAGAATACGGAGAGATATCCCCTTTTCCATTCCTAATTTTAATGATTTGTGTTTTCTCTCTCTCTTTTTTTTTTATCTTAATTAGTCTTGCTAGAGTTACCCACCTTATTAATCTTTCCAAGGAGAAACTTCTGACTTACTTTTCATCTTCTTTTAAATATAAAGCTTTAAATTTCTCTCTAATCATTGCTTTTGTTAAGGCACACAAATGTTAATATGTTATAGTTTCATTTAAAATATTTTCTAATTTCTCTCATTCTTTTTGACTCATGGAATATTTATTTCTAAAATTCAATTTATTTTTGTAAGAAAACATATTCTGTGATATTTTGATCTTTGAAAGTATGAAGACTTATTGTATGACCCAGCTGTATGGTACACTTAAAAAGAATGTGTATTTTGCAATTTTTGAATATATTTTTTATCCATATCAATTAGGTTAAGGTGGTTCATAGTATTGTTTATATATTTACTGAGGTTTTCCTAGTTGTTCTATCAATTACTGAGAAAAATGATTGTAAAAATCTCCAACTACTGGTGTGCATTTGCCTATCTTACCTTTAGTTCTTTGGCATTTTTAAAAATGGAATTGAAACTCCATTATTAGGTTTATTCACACTTATGGTTGCTATTTTCCCCTTTTGTTTGACCATTATTATTAAGAAATATCTTTTTAAAAATCTCTGTCAATTTTCTTTGTCTTGATTTGCATCATACCTGATATTATGTAGGCATCCGACTTTCTTATACTTATGCTTTGATTTGTATAACTTTTCCATTAAAAAAATTTCAACCTGGATGTCTCTTTTTATTAAATGCTAAACAACATATAGCTTTTGTAACCAATAATCTTTGCTTTTATTTAGAGTGTTTGGTCCATTAACATGTAAAGTGATTATTGACATGATTAGATTTGTCTAATACTCACTCTTTCCCCCCCATTTGTCCTGTCATATTTTTGTTCCATTTATCCTTCTATGCCCTATTTCACAATATTAAACAATTTATTATTCTATTTTTATTCCTCTATTGGATTTTTAGGTACGCTTATTTATTAGTGGCTTTTCTAGGAATTATAGTACACATCCATAGTTTATCACTATATTTTTAAATATTTTATCCTTTTCAGAAGTATGACCTTGCAATAGTATAGCTCTGTTTATCCTTTGTACTTTGTGCTCTTGTTGTATATATGTTATTTTTACATGTTTTAAATATTAGTATTATTTTGTTTTAAAGAATTATATAATTTTAAATATATTAAAAGAAAAATTAAATGTCCTTTATACACACTTTTATGTTTACAATTTTCAGTGCTATACATTCCTTTCTGTGGATCTAAATTTCTATCTGGTATCATTTTTCCTCCAGACTAAATGTCTTCTTTTAGAATTTTCTTAGTAAAGATTTGCTGGTGACAGATTTTCTCAGTTTTTATTTGAAAATATATTCTTTGATCTTTATTTTTGGAGGATATTTTCTTTAGATATAAAATGCTTGGATGACATGTGTTTTTCCTTCAGCACTTTAAAGATACCATTCCATTTTTTTATGGATTCTGTTTCTGATGAGACATCAGCCATTATTTATACTGCTGTTCTCTGACATGTAATATGTTATTATTTTGTGGCTACTTTTAGGATTTTCTCTTTATTTTTAGTTTTCAATAGTTTGATTATAATGTGTGTTGTGTTTTTCCTATTTTACTAGCTTTTTAGAACTGTATGTTAATCTTTTTCACCTAATATGTGAAATTCTCTGCTAGCATTTCTTTAACATTTGGTTCTGCTTCATTTTCTCTCTTCTCTTAATATTCTCTTAATATTCTTAATATTCTCTTAATATTCCTTAACAAGTTATTGTGGTTCTGTTCAGTTCTTTTCCTCTATATCCTTAACATTAAATATATTTTATTGATCTATTTTTAAGTTCAGAAATTCTTTCTTTTACTTTCCTAATCTGCTAAGAAGCCCATCCAGTGAATTCTTTATTTCAGATAGTATACATTTTATTTATAAATTACCATTTAATTTTTTGTAGTACTTCTCTGCTAAATTTCCTCATTCTTTTATTTGTCATGGTTATATTTTTCTTTAAGACCATAAACATTTATAATAGCTCCTTTATAGTTTTATCTGCTGCTTCTAACATATAGGTTATTTGGGGACCTGATATTATTAACTATTTTTTTCTCTTGTCCATGAGTCACATTTTTTTTTGTTTCTTTGCATTTGTACTAATTTTGGAGTATATGCTGGACATCATGAATAATACTTTGTAGAGAGTATGGGTTATGTTGTTTTACTAAGAAAGACTTAAATCCTGACAAATTATTTTGATTCTGTCAGGATTGTTTTTATTCTTTGAGAAGATTGGTCTGTTTCAGTTTGGGGTCAAATTCTAACGTGTACCTCTTACTCTAGCATATGGTTGTTGTCAACCAAACGTCTATTGTACTCAGTGTAGCCTATTGTTTATAACTGAGATAAACTCCGATGTCTCCTAACATTGCAAAGTCTCAGGTGTCATTGGTTAGCCTGCATCCCCGTGCCAGATCATCTCTACTTGGCCATGCAGAATCTCATCCTGTTGTACAATCTGTCCAATCTTCAGCACTCTAATGAGTCCCCATGTGACTCACACACTCCAATCCTACCCTACACAACTCTCTTTTCTCATGTTCCCTGCTCTGAAAATTCTCCCTGCTTCCATAGCCTGGAATTCTAACATCTGCCTCTTCTACTCAGCAAGCCTGCTGCTCTGCTTGGCTCCACTTTCCTGACCTATGGCAGAAAATACTATCAGGCAGAAAATCAGGACAGTTGTGGAGTAACTATTGGACTCATCTCATGTGTTTCCCTTCTCTCAAGGATTAATTATATCCTATACTGTCTGTTTGTCAGTGTCTGAAAACAATTGACTCATAGTTTATCCAATTTTAAAATTGTTGGGAAGGCAAGTTCAGTATCAGTTACACTGTCATGGCCAGAGGAGAAATTGATGTACAGTAGACTCTTGAACAACCTGAATGTTAGGGGCACCAACCACCCACATAGTCGAAAATCCACATATAACTTAAGTGAGCCTCCTGCATAGGTGGATGCCAAACTGCCAGTTGACCCTTGAGTGACATGGGTTTGAACTGTGTGAATCACTTTCTTAGCTACTTTTTTCAATTATCTGGTTATAAAGTAGTACATATTCACTCTAGTAAATGTGTAATTCAACATAAGAACATAAAAATAAGAACCATTTTGTAATTTTATAATTTCTGATTTTTTTATTCTACACATATGTAGATAACACATGTATACCATTACAGTGTGTAATTTCCTGTCTTGCTTTCACAATAATATAGCTTGAAAAAATTATTTTATTTTTTAATTAAATATTTAAATAAATGTTCCTTTTAATGATTGCATAAAATTCCATTGTATGATATACCTTAGCTTAACCAGTTTCTTGTTCTTGAATACTTTGGAGACTTTTTCCTTTTTTTCTCTCTTTTTTACTATTTTAAATAACAGTGCAAGGAACATCCTTATACATAAACCTCTGTCTATGTGCCCCAGACCCTCTTATCCACACTGTTACTGAATTCTGTAAAACGGTATTGAATTAGGAAGCTAGGACGTGTCATTCGGTTTTTTAAGTCTTGCCTGAGTCCCAAATCTGAGGTGATCTTCGATTATAACTTTCAATTTAGTTAGAGCAAGTTAGGAAAAAAAAAGCATTTATAGAATGTTTTTTAAAATCTCCCATTTCTTTGGAAGCCTGTAGGCTCCCTTGCAAAGGAATTTGCCTGTTCCTAGCCAGCCCCGTATTTAATACCAAGCTGTCACCAGTTTCTATGAAGTGAGGTTTCTATTACTTCCTGGATTGCTCTAGTCTATCAGAGGTCACCATCTCCAATTTAGCCTAGATGTGGATGGGAAAATACCGTGTGCAGCCCTAGCATCCAAAGAACATTGGTGTCAAATTCAATTATGGGAGAAGGAGACCTTTTTTTTTTTAAAGGTCTCTGAATCCATTTAAAAAGCTTCTCAGATTCCTAGCACTAGAGCTTATGGTGAATGCATCTCCCACACAGGCCTTCTGACAGCTTTTTTGTAATTTCATATTGTCAATGGCTTTTGTGGTTGGAGTTTCATTTATTGAAAAAGCTCTGAAATAGAAGTTGAGACAGTTATGTTTTTTACATACGTCTGAGTGCCTAAGAGGGGTGAGTGCTGTAGATACGAAATGACCCAAGATGATTTCATTTCAGGTAGCTTTCCTCTTTTCAGATTCCCAAACATGTTGATATTCCAAATATAAAGATACATATTCTGGTTTGCTGTGGCCACAGGTCCCATTAACTCCCTTGTGGGTTTCGAAGGTATTCCTGAAGTCTTTTTTATTTTAAAATTCTCTTTTGTGGAAATTCCCTATGTTTCCTTTGTTAAATGTGGAGAGCTTTGTCTTTTCTATGATTAAAGAATAAATGAATTTATTTTAAATTGAGGAAACAGCACAACATTTTTCTTTCTGTACCCGAGAAATTTGTTTTCACAATTGCATTTCTGTAAAACCACCTAACAGTCATGAAAGATTAGCAGTGTTTTCTCTCTGCCATACGGCTTATAATTTGTCTGGAGCACAAATCAAGAAACGCAGCTTTGCAGACTGTTTTGAGTATTACAGGATATTGCTTTAACTGCTAGGTCAGTCCAGGCTACGGAAGCCTGCCATTTAAGTCGTTAAGAATTATTTCTAGAGAAGATACACTTTATACTGCTGATTGAACTTCCCTTTCATCCTTTTAAGTTCAAATTTCATAATTAGAACATGATGAACAATAGAATCGTAACAGAAGAATAAAGACATCTTCTTGTCTTCCTTTCTGCTCTTACCTTTGAACATGGAATAAATGCCATATTCCACAGCCTTGCTAAATCTTCTGTTCCCTCTCACACTGTTGTATATCTGACCATTTCAATGAGAAGAAGAGAACTATTGAGATGGTGTTAGCCCCAGACAAAACTTTAGAAGTTCAGACTAAACAGTACTAATGGGTAGCAGCCATTAAAGTATCTATTTGGAAGATAACATGCTAATATAGTTGGAATGTTATTCTCTAAGAACTGCTCCCGTTATGCCCCCATTGTGTTTCTCTAAATATTTTATATGTATTATTCTCCTCTTCTGTTTTAGAAAAAAAAATTTATAAGTATTACTCACATTAAAGCTAATTTTTTTCTTGTAATTCTCATGAACCGAATATCTCATTCTGACCTGATTAAATTATGACTATGCTGACAATGGACGAGTTCTTATTTAATAATACATCAAAATAAACTCAAATGGGAGAGTTTCATTTGAGCTAATGCAATGTCAAGTTAAACTAGAGCTTGCATTTGGAGTTCGGAGTAGCTGCCATCAAGGTAATGCTTTATTATCTGGGGAAGCCAACTGATTCCTCAGATATAAATCAGTTGAACATCCATATACAGGTTGTTTTGTAAACATTGAAGTTTTGATTTCTCTGGAACAAATGCATAAGAATATTTGCTGGGTACAATGGTAAACACATTTTAGTTTTTAAAAAATTGCCCAACTATATTCCAAGAAATACTACCATTTTCATTCATACCATTGATGAATGAGAGATCCAGTTTCTTTGCATCCTCACCAGCATTTGATGCTGTCACTATTTTATTTTAGTTATTCTAATAGGTGTCTAATGATAGCTAATCACAGTCCTAATTTACATTTTCTTGATCCTGATGGTGTTGAACATCTTTTTTTTCTGCTTATTCATTATTCATATATCCTTTTAGGCAAAATATCACTTCATGTCATTTGCTCCTTTTCCAATTGGATTACTTGTTTTACTATTGAGTTTTAAGAGTTTTTATGCATTATAAATATGATCCTTTGTCACATATGTGGTTTGCAAAAACATATCATTTCAGTCTGTAGCTTGTCTTTTCACCTTCTTAAAGGGTTCTTTCACAGAGCAAAAGTTTTTAATTTTGCTGAACTCTACTTAATTGATGTTTAAAAATATGGATTATGTATTTGGTGTCATGTCTAATAGCTCTTAAAAAAGCCCTAGGTCCCACATATTTTATCTTATGTTTTATTCTGAAAATCTTATAGTTTTACATTTAAATTTATGATCAATTTTCAGTTAATTTCTATATAAGATGTGAAACTTAGGTTGAGGCTCATTAGTTCCCTAAGGTGATCCACTCTCTCTGGCACCACTTGTTGAAAAGACTGTCTTTCTTCCATTCAGTTGCTCTTGCACCTTTGCCAAAAATCAATTGGGTGTACTAGCACAAATGTATAAGACTTCTACTCTGTCCTACTGATCTATGTGTTTATCCCTCAGCCAATTTAATATAATCTTGACTATTGTCTGTATATAATGAATCTTGAAATCTGAGGGAGAGATTCCTTTGACTTCTTTTTCAAAATTTTAGCTGTTATAATTCCTTTTATGTTTTCATAGAAATTTTAAAATATTTTTTTCTATATTTATAATGGGATTTTTATAGGAATTACATTGACCTGTATATCAATCTGAGGAAATTTAACTTCTTTATTATGTTGAACCTCCCAATCCATGAAAATAGTATGTCTCTTCATTTACTTAAATCTTTTTTGACTTATTTCATCAATATTTTGTAATTTTCAGCATACATAGATGTAAATCTAACAAAATCTGTACAGGATCTGTACGCTAGATCCTGGATAAACCTAGATATTCTATTTTTGAAGTGATTATAATTGATATGGTATTTTTAAAATAAACTTTATTTTTTAAAGAAGTTTTGGATTTACTAAACCTGTGAAGAAAAATTGTGAAGATAGTACAGAGAATTTCCATATGCTCCATGCCTAATTTTTTTATATTAACATTTATATTATGGCATATTTGATACAGTTAATAAGCCAATATTGATACATTATTACTAACTGAAGTGTATACTTTATTCAGTTTTTACCTAGTTTCTACCTAATGTCCTTTATTTGTTCCAGAATGCTATCCAAGTTACCACATTGCATTTAGTCATCAAAATATAACCTTTTTTTTTTCAGATATGCATGGAATATATACCAAAACTGACCATATGCTGGATTGTAAAACAAATCACAGAATACTTTAAAGCAATCGTCCCCAACCTTTTTGGTACCAAGGACAGTGCTCTTATGGGAATCTAATGCCTGATGATCTGAGGTGGAGCTGAGGCAGTGATGCTAGATCTGGGGAGTGGCTGCAAATACAGATGATACTTTACGAGCTTGCCAGCTGTTCACCTTCTGCTTTGCAATCCAGTTCCTAACAGGCCTGTGCCTGGGGATTAGAGACCCCTGCTTTAAAGAATTTAAAGCATATGTTCTCTAATCAGATGAAATTAATCTAGAAATCAGTAGCAAAGAAAGAATTTCCTATGTTTGGAAATTTAAAAATAATTTTCTAAATAATACTCTGTATTTTGTGGTTTCCAGGTTCAGTTTTCTATATATTTCAATCAGGTCAGGTTTGTTGATTGTGTTGTTCACATCTATATTTTTATTATTTGCTACTAAGAGAGTTATTGTTGTCTTAGGTTGAATTCCCTTAAAATCACACACTGAGAAAAGTACTTGGGCTCAGATAATTTATGTGAGTGGTAATCCTAGAAATTTCACAAAGGGAGTGGAGAAAGTAAGACAGGCATGGAAAGAAAAGTGAATAAAGGGCATGTTACTGACTCGGTTACCACTCTTTAAAACTAGGGTTTAATCCTATTTGGGACCATCTGAAAATAATTAGTAACATGTGCCTCAGAATTTTCTCACTCGTACAGTAAGGCAAAATAATTTATCTACCAACTCCCATCCTCCATCTGTTGAGGGTTGTACTGACGTTACTATATATTATATATCACATCTGTTTTTTATTTTTTTGCTCTACTTTCTTGTTTTCATTTTGATTTAGTATTTATTATTTTGTTTTCCCTATTTCTTATTACTATTTCTTTAAAGGTTATTCTAGAAATTATGACATGTGTCCTTGACTTATTAGAATCTAATATAAACTAATATTGTTACCACTTTCTCTACAATGTAGGAATGGATTTGACAACATTTGGATTTTATTTACTGCTTCCCATCTCCTGCCATATGTATTATATCGTTTTGTATGTATAAATGTATATATATTTTAAAACTCATAAAACATTATTATTTTGTATGTTCAGTGTTCACATAGATTCAGCCTTTCTGTTGTTCCTCATTCCTTCTTGGGTTGCTGTGAATTTATTAGGGATTCTTCTTTTTCTGTGCAATATATATATGTACATATTACAGTTTTGTTAGCGAGGAAAAGTATCAATTTTTGTTTCTTTGAAATTTCTTTATTTGAAATTTTCTTTAAAAGATGTTTTCAGTGGGCGCAGAAATCCAGATTGGAGTTCTTTTATTTTAAACCTTTAACAGTATCATTCTAAAGTCTTCTGGCCTCTCCATTTTTTTTCTGTTAGAATTTATCTTTTACTCAATGTTACTCTTTGACAATGGCTCTTTTTTCTCTAGAAGATATTAAGAATATTTTTTTCTTAATTTTTTAAAGCAGTTTTGCCGTATGTGCCTATGAATAATTGTCTTCATTTTTATCTTGCTTCAGTTCACAGCAGGACTTGAATCATGTCTTGACTCTTCTCTCAGTTTTAAAAAGTTCCCTGGCCATTATTTCTGAAACATTTACTTTTACCCCACTCTCTCTCTTTTTTCCTTCTAGATTCAAATTACATGTATGGTAATTCTTTATTCTACACATCTTTTGCAGTTTTCTCTGTATTATACATTATTATCTTTTTATGTGATATTTTCTAGATATTTTCTATTGATTTATTTTCTGTCCACTTTTGTCTCATATAAATCTGCTATTAAACTTACCTATTGACTTGTTAATTTAAAGTTTATAGTTATCTATTCCAGAATTTCCATTTGATTACTTTTCAGAGATGCCGCTTCTTTGTTGAAATTTTCCTCTTTTCGACTAGTGTTTAAGAAAATATTAATCAGAGTTATTTTAGAGCCCATTCTGATAAGTCTAATATGTGAATATCTGCAGGCCTCTTTTTTTTTTTTCTTTTTTCTTTTGGTCTGGATTCTCTTTGTCTTGTCTTCTTATATGTGGGGTAATTTTTGATTGAAACCTGGATATTCTGTGTGAAAATTGTAGAGATTCTGGCTTGTTTTGGGATTGTTCAGGCAGTTAGAGTAGGGGCCAATTACATTAATCCAATCATGTGTGGAGCCGATTTGAGGCTGGGATTCAGGCTTTGTAAGCTCTGCTTTATTTCAGGTTGCCCGTATTTCTCCAGTGTGGACTGTTAGAATCCCAACTATCAGTCTGTCATGATGATCAGGGCTTCACCTCCTTGGTGAGACTTTGATCCCAATTTTTATCACCATATGTTTATAAATTGCAAAAAAAAAAAAAAAAAAAATCTGTTCAGCACCTCTTTTAACTGGGCTTTCTGCTGCATTTCTCGGTCTCCAGGGCCTGGTTCCACAGCACCAATAGTTAGATAAGTTGAGGGAAAAGTGGCAAAGAATATTGAGATGATAGTGATAGTGATATAAGTCTCTTTTCTCCAGTATGTTGACCCCTCAAATTCTGGCTAACTTGGTAGTTCTCACATACTTCAGATATGATTCAACTTTTTCCAAAATTTGTATTTTATTTATTTTGTTACTTTTTATGGGATGATTAGTGTAGTTCAAGACAGTTCATTACAATTGCAAATAGAAATTTGTATGTGTTTTCACCAGCTTTTGGTTCTATTGATGTTCACTATTGCTTTTTCTGTTTTTTATTCATTGATATCCACTGCATCTTTATTATTCCCTTTATTATGCTTGCTCTGGTTTAATTTTCTCTCCTTTTTCCTAGTTTCTTAAAACAGTCTAGTCATTGATTTCAGATCTTTTTTCTAATATAAGTATTCAATGCTATAAATATATATTTTAACATTGCTTTACATCTTATATGGTTTGATATTTTTTGTTGACATTTTCATTCAACTCAAAACATTTTCTAATTTTTCTTGCAACTTCTACTTTGACTCACGAATTATTTAGAAATGTGCTATTGAATTTCCAAATATCTGAGGATTTTGCAGTTGTCTATTATTGACTTCAAGTTTAATTTCATTATTGGTAGAAAACATATTTTGCATGATTACTATTCTTTTAAATTAATTAAGATTTATTTTAACCAATTTAGGTGAAAATATGATCCATCTTGGTGAATGTACCATGTTTGCTCAAAAAATATGTATTCAGCTATTTTAGGATTGTCTACAAGTTTTTATTAGGCCAAGTTGGTTGATAATTTTGTTCATGTTTTCTGTATATTTCCTCATTTTCTGTCTACTTGTTCTATCAATAATTACCCCTTTGAATGTTGAAGTCTCCAATGATAATTGTGATTTTTCTATTTCCTCTTTTATTTCTATCAGATTTTTATTCATATGTTTTGATGTTTGTTGTTAGGTAAATTTTGAAATAGACATTTCAAAAAATTAGAAAAGGGACATTTACAGAAATTCTATCTCTAATTGACTTCTCCCTGAACTTAAGGTAAATTTTTTGAGGGTGAAGACTATGTCTTAGATTTTATTACATCCTCAGCACCTTGCCTGGCGCATGGCAGGGCCTCAATAAATACTAGTGAGATGAATGAATGCCCACTTGATTGAGATTTTGTTCCATGTTGTCATTTAAAACAGATAATTCCTTCTCTCCCCCTTATTTGTAGGGAGAGCACGGGTAAAGAAAACTCTGGGAAATCAATACTTTGCTTTTTAATTGGCACTATGATCTGTAAGTCAGATGCACATCAAATTGCTCTTCTTTTTTTCTATTCTCATCCCTCCTGCAACAGCTTTCTTCACCCCTCCCAAATCAGAAGGAAACATTCTTTCAACCTGGGCTCCCATGGACCAGAGCCAACAGAAAGGAGTTGATATTCTTTTGTCAATGTTATACTTTGAAAATAAATGTAAAACCTTCATGTATCTTCCTTTCTCTTCTCTCCAATCCCCCATAATACTTAATGTTTTGGGACTGCACCAAGAACTCAGTAAGGAGGTCATGTAGCTAATCTGGATCTTTTTGTTATTGCCAGTTTAACTTCAATTTACAGTTTCATAGGACCCTGAACTTCTTGTTTTCTAAGCTTTGCTTTGGGCCTACTTATGCAAAAAAAATTTTTTTTGAATCGATATAAAATCCTAGAATTTTCCCTCTATTAATAATTCCTTACTCTTTGAATTTGGCTGTGTGCTGACAAAGAAAGTTTTTGTGTTTTAGTAGCATTTGCTGGAGGCAGATTGATACTTTGTGCTCTTTGTTACACTCTCATTGATTGACACATAGGTAGGATGAAGAATACTGTGCATTGTCTCATTGGTCCTTGTACTTGATCAATGTATTCATATTTTCTTTTTTCGATTTTAACTTTCAAATGTTTTTTTCTTTTTACATTTTGTGAGCTTGCATTCCGACTAATGATTTCTTATATTTCTTTATATCTCCCTATTACATAGGTCTATGAACCTGTACTTACTAAACATGGACTCCAATGTCTTTAGAACCTCGTCCAGTAAATTAACGGTGTTTTGGTATTTCAATGAATACATTTCTTTGGAACGGGTATTAGAGAGACCAGGCTGACATTAAACTCTGCAGAGGGTTAGGAATGTGTTTTGATATACTTGTAACATATATTTATCTGAGTTCCTTTTTCTTAAACAATTGTAAACAGTTTTGTTTTCCAGTAAAAAATAGTTCATTCTTATTTTAGAAATTCAGAGAGTACAGGAAATATAAAGGAGAAGAAAAGAAGGCCTTTTTAATTGTAACATGTGGTTAACATTGATATTTTGGTGTATATTCTTCCAGATTTACTTTTTCCTTGCATTCACTCACTCAAACAAAATGTGTGGGTTTTATATGTTTATATTTAGACTTTTTACATTTGTGAAAAATGTGATTATAATATGCATAGATTTTTAACCTGCTTTTATTTTTTAAAGAGATCTTTCATCCAAATCTGAATCAATGTACCACTTTTAAAGTAATTATTTTCACATTTGACTCATTTAATATCAAAACACATTTCCTTCTAAGGCCTTGCTATGTTTATTATAAACTATTCTGTAACGTCTCTTTACTAAGGGAGTGTAAAGTGCAGTTTGTAAATCTTTAATTGAATAACTCCAAAAGGAGTAATAAAATATGAAAGTAAGTGAAAAAGAAAGTCAGAGTATAAAAATCAAGAAAGGAGGAAGAGAATGCATATAGCATAGGAAGTTACATCATGTTCTTGAGCATCATAAGATCTCAGTTCTTTTGGTTCTCGAAAAAAAAAATTAGCCGATTTAACTATTTATGTCACCTCATGACGTAATGATGTGTTCTTCTCACAGAAACCACCCCAGTGCTTGAGGTGTCACTGGCCACATATGCAATGACTTGAGTCAGACCCTTCTAATCTTGCCATGGCTTGAGTCAGCCCCTCTTATTTCTTCTCCTGACCCCTAAGGGAAACCATTTCAATGCTGTTTGCATGACTTT
The DNA here is from genome assembly GCA_028627145.1 of Eidolon dupreanum. Classification (NCBI taxonomy): domain Eukaryota; kingdom Metazoa; phylum Chordata; class Mammalia; order Chiroptera; family Pteropodidae; genus Eidolon; species Eidolon dupreanum. Next base: position 167,961,904 of record CM053502.1, on the reverse strand, counting down.
CTGTCTTAGTTGGCCTAAGCTCCTTTAACAAAATATAGACTGGGTGGATTCAGAAACAGAAGTGTATTTCTCATGGTTATGGGGACTGGGAAATTTGAGATCAGTATGCCAACATGGTCAGGTTCTGGTGAGGGCTCTCCTCCTGGTTTGTAGAAGGCTCCCTACTCACTTGTCTTCACCTGGAGGAAAGAGAGAGGAAGCTCTGGTTTCTTTCTCTTCTTATAAAGACACTAATCTTATTATGGGGCTCTGCTCTCATGACTTCATCTAAACCTAATTACCTCCCACAGGCCCCACCTCCAAATACTATTGGGCTGGAGCTTCAATAATTAGCCTGGGGGGTTAGGACACAAACTTTTAGTCCACAGCATTTTCTTAACCTTTTAAAGTCCAGAACTTCTTAACAACCTATGAATTTTAATGGAAACCAATGTTCTTATGAGGGGAACAGTAATGCAACTTACCTACCTCATTAGGAATAAAATGGAAAATTAGCAATGAAAGCATTTTGAATATAGTCTTGATACTGAGAAATAAAGTGAAAGAATAAAATTGCCACAGCATATTTAACACAATAACACAATAACCTCTCAAAAAGATAAAGCTACTGGGGCAGGTAGCAATGATATGGGCACAAAAACTGATTGGACAGAGAAAGGACTCAGCATTCAGGGAGAATAGAGGGGCGAGGTGGGGGATGTCACAATTCTGTATCGCTGAACATATAATAGCAGGATTCTGAATTCATGCTTCCCAGCTGCAAAGTAGAAGAGAGATCTGCTTCTGCTGTGTCTACAGGGAATGGCTTGTTCTACCTCTATAATATGCAAAGAGCTCCCGGAAGCCTTGGATGCCCTAGAAAGGGCTCTATAAACTCATGAAGCAGTAGCAATTCTCTTAATTGAGATGCACAAAGCTGAGTCACCAAATCAACCAATGCTCTTAACTCTTTTGTAAAACATACTGACTGATGCCCCCAACCCACTGTCGGCTGCTCTGTAGTCTACCCACCTGTCTAGGCTGAGTCAGTTAGGCTTAATGATAGCTGACTTTATTACTGTAATAATATATCTTAATTAAATATTATGTGACATAATGAAATATAACTGTGAAAAGAGTTGCTATGCCTTTGAAAGCGAAGTTAAATATTCAATAAGGATTTGAAAAAGTTATTAAAACTTTGATGTTGTTTTAGGTGTGAATGAGATGATTGTAAGATATCAGAAAAATTATGAGAGATCACTGTCCACCCCCACATTGTTCCCCAAGTGTTTTCACATTCTTTGTTAACTTGAAAGAAACTGAAACTAGAAGTCATATACATTGCCTTATGAGTGTGTATCATGCAAAAGCAAACAAGTAAACAAAACAACGTGGAGCTCTAATCACTGGTCACCCATTCCAAAAGCATTAATTGACTAATGACTAATCAAAAGATCGATAAGTAAATATTTTTAGTAAAAATAAAATCTTTCAAGTACATATGCATATTTGTTTCACATATATATATTTCACATATATTTTACACATATATTTTCACATACATTACAATTTTAAAATTGATTCTCTGCTTTAATGGGTTTTTTTGATTAAATGACTACGGTGTTCTATAATATTTTATTAACTTTCCAGTGTGGGTCACCTGTGAAACAATTTTTAGAGCGGTTCCCACAACACTGTTTTAATTCCTAAGGCTAAAAGCTTAGCACGGTGTGGAAAGGTAGGGTGAGCCCTTGGTTTTTTACACTAATATATATAATAGGCCTTACTCAAAGGATCTAAGTTTCAAAAAAAATTTAAAAAGCCACATTAGTATATACTCACACACGCAAATAGAAGGAGACCATTTCAGAAGCAAAGACTAAATTATGCAGAACAAAATACAAAAGTCAGTTTGAAGAGTGACTAGAGACATAAAGATTAAAATGGAGACAACAGGAAAAAGAATTTTAAATGGATGTGGGAAAAATTAAATAGAGGAGAGGCAAGGGAAACCTCACATTTCTATAATTGGAATTCCCAAAGAAGAAAATAAACACACCGAAACAGAACAAGTATTAAAACTATAATTCATGATATTTTCTCAAAATATTACAGATTTACATATGTATACTGAAAGTGAAAACTGACCCCAAACTGTTAACAATAAGTGAAGATAAAGGAAGTATCTTTATGACATCCAGGCAAAAGAGAAGTCCTTTTGAGGAAGAGAAAATCAAATTGGCCCCAGGCTTCTGGATAGCAATGTCCTGCACCAGAAGCCATGGAGCCACCTACAAGATAGCCTGGGCAGAAGAGCCAAGCTCAGCATCTTACATGCAGGTGAGCTGCTCCACAGTCATAAAGACAACTGATAAACAGCTTTGAACATCTCTTACTCGGGAATCTAGTAGAGAATGGGCTCTGAGCAACCAAGAAGGCATAAGGAAGACTTTAGAAAAAGACTAGTGGTAATTATTAAATATATTTAACTTTGAAACTATGACTAAACAAAAGTTATAGCCATAAAAAGATAATATGTACATTTTACATGCTCTGAAAATGTAGAAATAATACAACAAAAATGGGAGAACAAGAAGCAAAGGTGGAAAGTCATGTAAAATTATTGCTTGCCTCCTAGGTAATAGCTGGGGTTGAAAAATTATCTTTAAGGCTGACAAGTCAGGTGGTAAAAGTTTTCAGCTTATTTAATAGTACAATGGCAAACATAAAAGGCAATAATTGTATTGCTGAAAATTAGGTGGTGAAGGATGAGGAAGATCTGATAAACTAATTATTGCTTGTAGTAAGAAACTAATTTGTCTAAAGCAAAGAAGAAATTAGGAACATTATGTAAAAGTTTAATATGAAAATAACTTCATTACAAAACAAATAACTTTCTAAATATTAGAAAATCACTGACAAATAGCAAACAAAAGAGAAGAAAGAAAACAGAACACACTGTGAAAATTATACATACATATTCATTTGTATATATACATATATAAACATAATAAGAATTAATATAACATACCTGTTACTTAAGTCACCTACTAAAAGAAATTTCAGACTGGATTACAAAGCACACACAACTCTATGCTGTATACAAGAGAGACAACTACAAGTGATTAAGAAAAGTTAAAAAGATGAAGAAAGTTATAGCGGGAAAATATAAGCAGAAATAAAAATAAAGGTCACAATCTTAATAACAAACAAGGCAGAATTCAGGCCAAAGAACATTAATAATGACAGAAACAATACTTTATAATACTCAAGGTGATAATTCGCACGAGATGCAATAATTAAGAATATTTATGCAGCAAATGACAGTGGGAACTTCCATGAAACAGAAACCATAGCAGATAAGAGGTTTAGTAATAATGGGGGACTGTGACTCAACTCTCTTACTACAAAATATATCAAATACTGAAAAAAAAAGAAAAAAGCAATGAGAGAGAAGACCTAAGTATCATGATAAGTTATATTTCAAATGCACAAACCTCCCCCTAACTTTTTAAGTGCTCATAGGTCTGTCGCAAAATTTGATCACATGTTAATCACACCGCAAAAAGAAATCTCAGTAAATTCTAATAAAGTAGAAATAGCACAGCACGATTCCTTCACGACATTGTGATGAATTTACAATTCAATACAGAACAATAAGAAATGAATGCAGATGAACTAAATATGTGACTTGAAAAGCTGTGGAAAAGAAACAAAAGGACGTAATAAAGATACGAACACAACTTTATGAGTCAGAATACAGAAAACAGAACACATGCTCCATTGCTTCAACATTGGTATTAAGGAAAGATTGGAAATGGCCAAGTACAGAAAACAAAGGGAGCGTTTGACGACTTCCACGCAATGTGACATCGAAGATGTAAAAAGCCACTGAGGAAGACGTCTGTGCACTAACACGGGACACTGCAAGGTGCAGAGTGGTATCCTATGAAAGAGGACAATATAGGACAGCACATTTTCCTCTACTAGTTTTTGCATAAAGAAGAAACCTTGGAAGGACCAAGAGGGGAATCAATAGAAATGATTTCTCATCGGGGTGACACTGAATATACAGGGGGAATGGGCTACAGGGGTTGGCATGAGACTTCTCACTCAATAACATTTTTAAACAGTTTAATTTGAGGACTATTTTAATATAGCAAAAAAAAAAAAAAAACAATTAAAAATGTGAACGAAACACAGCAGAAGAGAGAAATATTTTTTCAAAGTCTCTAGGCTGAAAAATAAGGAGGTTGGTTGACATCACAGCCATCCTTAGGCTTTGGCAGGTGGTCAGAGACAGGAGAGACATTGATGAGATACAAAATTAACTAACTAACTAACTAAAAAACCCTGCTCTCTTGACAAGTTGAGCAGTATCTGTCTGTCAACAGGTGTCGCTTCATCCTGGGCCTGCTGCCAAGCGTGGACGCATGCTCCTGGTGGGGACAACAGGCCTCCATCACCCTCACCTGCCTGTGTGGTCTCAGGTTAAAGAGAGAAGCTCCAGGTGGGCTCCTGCAGCTTACTGCTTTTCCTTCTTCCTTCTGGGCCAAATGGCCCATCAGGTTTCCAGTGGGGACTGAGACGCGGGCTGCAGTTTGTTTAACATTTCCTTATTTGAAACAGCTTAAAGGACGTGCACATGCAAAATGTGAATGAATAGGCTGTCTATTTAGAGAAGTTCACCCACAGGCATCGGCACCTGCCTCAGGGAGAAATTTTAATCACAGACTGTCAGTTTCTCTCTCTTTTTTTTTTTAGAAATTAGAGTCTGTTTTCCTCACATAGTAGGAACACAGAATGACACGAAACTCATGAAGCTCCTGAATTTTATTTTTTTTTTTGTACTCACAATTTTGAGAAGAGATTTAACAGATTTCATCCAAATTTAGTGTAGAAAGAAAAGAAAAAGGCTGCATTGGGAGCAGCTAGACATGCCAAGTTTCGATCCAGAGCAAATTTTTTACAGCTGAGCTTGCAGGTCTTTAAAAAGATCTTATCAAAACAGAAGTTATCAGGGACCAAAAAATAAAAAAAAAAAATTTTTTAAATTAAAATCTTACCTGCCTTACTGCTTATGCCCCTGGGTGCAAAAGTGAAGAGAAAGAACAGTATCGTACAATTAGAAAATAGAGCTGTCATGGCAGGATAGATATTTCTCCATCTTCTTCATTTCTTCCTTCTCTCCAGGAAGAGAATGTTCCGTAAGACTACAAAAGGGCGTGGTCATTGTGTTAACACGAAATACCAAAATCAAGGCTTTGTGTGGAGAGGTGATTCATACGAGTACAAAAAGTCATTTATTCATCCTTAGAAGCCCTGCTCTGGACTGTCTGGCTAATACATGTCCTATGGAGAGGGTGGAGGTGGAGAATCGCTGAGTATTTGGGGGAGGATAATGCTGAAGAGAGAGGTTAGAGATGAAAGCGGAATTCCAGGATGTCCGTCTCAGGTGGACTCGCCTTTAATGGAAAAGTAACAAGCTGGTCGACGCCTTACTCTAGACCCTGCCTGTCTGGTGATGGGCTCGCGTCAGTGTGGAAATGGATTTCTCCTGAACAGTCTGCAGGTAGAGTCTACATTGCCTCACGTCCCTTCACTTATTCACTTCTGCAAGTCTCCAGACTATAACAGCTGTTTCTTGAGAGAGAAAGAACAGACTAATGAAGTGTCAGTCAAGAGGGTTTGTTTTTTTAGCGGTTGAAAGCAAAGTAAAATGACTCCACAAATTTTGATGAATTGGGTGGGAGCCAAATCTTGCCATTGAAATTCCTCTTACATCCTTTCTAGAATGAAGCGTACAGCAACGAACTTAAACTTTGTAATAGTGTCTCCCCGTTTCCCTTGAAGCACCTCCTCCTCCAAACAAACAAAACAAGTAGGAAACAGTGTGAAAACATAAATGTATTTTAGTTACAGGGTGTCAGACAGTCAGAGGGTGGGGGCAGAGTTCCCAGGCACCTAAACACCTCCTCTGCCACTTTTAAATAAACCTCTCTCCCTCATTCTCTCTCAACCGAAACAGCACTACTCTGTTCTCCTGGTTTCACATGTTTAGTATCCAGTTCTCTGAGAATGGCATTTTCCCTCATTCCTAGAGCTGTCGCTTCCCTTGGCTGCACCCCCTGTCCTATCCAGGGTGGTGGATTTGTCCTCCGGTCTCGACTTATCAGTGACAGGTGAAACAAATGCTTCTCCGGAGGCCCTGGTGCCTCAGCCTGCAGAACACGACCTGGACATTAAACTGACTCAGACAAGTCCTCTTCCTGTCTCCTCTTGCTAAATGCCCTGTGTCGAATATCTGATTCCTTCTGCGTGATTTGTCACCTCCTCAGCGTTCCTGGGAAAACCTCTCCAGTGTAATGAGAACCGCCTTTCCTATCTTTTTTTTTTTTTTCTTTTTTTCCTGGTGATATATCCCCCCCTCTTCCTCCCTCAGCTTAGCTCTGTTTACTTTCCTGCATCCCTGGAGCCTTTGGGGGCACATGGATTATCAACACTCTAACCTTCCTCATGTATTGAAAGAGAGAAAAATATAGTAGGTACAAACAAACCAGGGAGACCTGGGAATTAAAAACAAATCGACTGACAAGTGGCAGTTCTGCTGGGATATAAAAAAAAAAAGTTAAAAAAAAAAATGGTTCAATCTCTTAATTCAACAAGCCCAGGTGAGGTTATTTTGAAAGTCACTGACTACTCTGGCTATAACAGAAGTGTAGACCAAACTAAATTATTATTCCCTTTTTGTTGAGTTTTTCTTGTTGAAGTTTCTAGATCTCTGCTCTCTGTTGGTAAAACAGCTGCTACAAATAACATCCTTTCCTCCTTAGTAAGGTGGTAGTATTCATTATGAGATGATTTGTTTCTCCTAAATAAACTTTAACACCACCATCCTCCAGGAGCAAATGTTAGCGTAGCTGAGATTTGGAAACTTCTGAGGAAAAATTCTAAAATTTGTTCTTTGAAATTTATGTTAATTATAGGGCCACAGTGCCAGCTCAGTCGCTTTCCGTGGGCTCTGTACCACTTGCTTTTTAATTCCCTTTTGAACACAGGCTACGAGAAGAATTTTTGCCCCATAATGATTCATGGATAAGATATAACAACATCCTCTCGCTTTTGGACCTCCTCCTAAATCCACTATCTATAGTTTTTAGCACAGAGACCTTTTAAATCACAAAGCTGGCTACTGTTCTTTTTCTATTTATAACCTTCGAAGGTTCCCCATTATCTACAGCAAACCAGGCATGTAGATTCATCTCGCATTCTGACAGATGGGGATTGACTACCTAGAGTGCCATGCCGAGAAGCATGCTGAGGCTGCATCTGGGTTATGTGGAAATCCTGTGACCACTTAGCCATGCCTGCCATGGACGTAGGAAGGAAGAGCGGTGGTGGCATATGTGTCACACTTAGTGTTGTGAGGAGGAAGAAACAGAAACCTCATTTAAATGGAGTCAGGAGGCTGGAAGAGTGAGCACTCTCATACACGTATCGTTCAACCAAACTACTGACCCCAATGGGGACAGAGGTAGCTTGCACCAGTGACAGGAAATGATGATGCTACTTGATGACCTCAGCAGGAGGAAGAAAAGGTTCCCCTTGGCTCAGTAACAGCTCAGCCAATGGGAGACCATCAGAACTCAGACAATGAGAAGTCACTGTCCATTGAACTTTCAGTTTCCTCCAATGGAATCTTCCTTTACAGCAGCCCCGCCCACGTTCATAAAAGAGCAGTCCTCTCCTTTATTACTTTGGACTTTTGCATAGTTCACCGTTAGACCAAAGGTCCCAAATTGTAACTCTTTGTTGTTCCTTAATGAACTCATTTTTTTTTTTCCTGGAGAAATAGCTAGCTGTCTATTTGTTAAAGATCAGTAGTGTACGTAGTCAGATCTTTGCCATGGTATGTGTGTCCCTCCAAGCAATACTTTACTGTTCTGTGGTAGAGAATTTCTTTTAGTTTCCTGAAGTGGACATGTTCGTCTCCAGGCTTTTGCACTTAACTGTTCATCTGCACGGATTATCCTTTTTCCAGCTTCTTTCTTTAGTTTAGTTTTATTTGAATTTCAAAATAGAGCTAAGATTCCTCTTCCTAAGAAAATCCTTTTTCTGCTTCCTTTGATTGTAGACCAGGTAGTATGCCTATGTGCTACTCTCACAAACTGGTTTTTTGCTTCTATCATTATACTTAACCCACTGTGTTATAATTACCTATGCAGGTGTCTGCTTCCTTTGTGAGACTGTAAATACTCTGAGGGTAGAAATATATTTAATTTTCTCATTTTCTTATTAATTAATTACCTGGCATAGTGCTTGAGCTCTTAGCTAACATACAATAATTGTTTATTGAAAAAAAAAATAAATGTATGAATGAAAAAAATGGATGGCATATTTCCTACAGGTATGAAAAATAAAATAGAACTCTGGTCTATATACTTTATGATAGTCATGCAAGCAAGTGTAAAAAAAAAGTTCTAAAAAAATTACAATCATTGGATAATTTTAGTAATTTTCAAAATTTGTTGCTATATTCTCATTTAGTATATTGCTTTAGGGTTAAATTCAAGGTTTTTTTTTTTTTTTCACAATACTCCTAGACTATTTTGGTGAAAACCAACTTCCTATTGCCCATTTTACTGTTTCTCAAAATTTTATAGATATATACCTTAGTCAGCTCTGACTGCTGTAACAAAATACCATGGACCGAATGGCTTAAATAATAGACATTTACTTTTTACAGCTTGGAGGCTGAGAAGTCCAAGATCAAGGTACAGGTGGAATCATTCCTGGTGAGGTTCTCTTGCTGGCTTGCAGATGACTTTCTTCTTGCTGCATCCTCATATAATGGAGAGGGAAGAGAGAGACAGAGAGAATCCCCTGCTCTTTTTATAAGGGCACCAATTCCATCACGAAGGCTCCATCCCAATGACCTAATTACCTTCCAAAAACCCTCTCTCCAAATACGATCACATTGGAGGTTAAGGAAGCCTTCAATATATGAATTTGGAGGGTGGGCACAATTCAGTCAATGGATATATAGTTTGTTTACCACATGCTATTACATATGTAGTTAAGTGGAATAAACTCTAAATTCCCAGAGCTCCTTACTATATTCACTCACGTATCAAATAATTATTGATCATCTATTATGTTTAATGTGTGGGGAATATGGTGGAGAAGGAATAAGCACAATATACAACCTCATGCAGCTTATAAGCCTAATTTGTTCCTTCCAAATTTTCTCCATTTGGATGTCTTGACTAGCTTCTATTAGCTATTATCTTGGATCCATCGTATTGAGACAGAGTTTAAGCCGGAATACATCCTAAGGGTAAACAGCTCCCTCTTGAGAGCTGAAGCAGCCAGTGGGTGCTTCGTAGGTAGGTGAGTCTTTATGGCAGATGACCAACCTGGACATTTGAGGATTCTGGACTCTTCTGAACTAACTCACACCCCCATAAAAGCTCAATGCTCTTTTTTTTTTTCTCAGTCTTTTTTTCCCTATTTAACTTAAATTTCCTTTTTATTATTATTTTTTTTAAATTTTAGAGCAGTAATGACACTTAACATGAGATCTACCCTCTTAAAAAATTCTTAAGCATACAATACAGTATTGTTGACTATCAGTACAACGTTGAACCGCAGATCTCTAGGGCGTATTCATTTTGCTTAACTGAAACTTTATGCCTGTTATCAGTAGCTCCTTACTTCCCTTCTTCCCACAGCCCCTGGCAACCACCATTCTGCTCTTTGATTCTATGAATTTGACTATTTTAGATATCTCGTATAAGTGGAATCACTCAATATTCATCTTCCTGAGACTGGCTTATTTCACAAAGAATATGCCTTCCAGGTTCATCTATATTGCCATGTCTTGCAGAATTTCCTTCTTTTTTAAGGTTGAAAAGTATTCCATTGTGTGTAATACTGTATTTTCTTTATCAATTCATTTGTTGATGGACAGAAAAGTTGTTTCCACATCTTGGCTATTATGAGTAATGCTGCAACAAACATGAAAGTATTAATATCTTTTTGAAATCTTAATTTCAATTCTTTTGGATAAATACCCAGATGTGGGATAGCTGGATCATAGTAGTTCTAGTTTTAATTTCTTGAGGAACCTCCATACTGTTTCATAGTGGCTTGTTCCATTTTGCATTTCCACCAATAGAAGCATGAGTGTCAATTTTTCCACATCCTTGCCAACATTTGTTGTCTTTTTAGGGGGTGGGGGGAGGGGTAATAGCAGATCTGATAGATGTGAGGTGACATCTCATGGCAGTTTTTATTTCCATTTCCCTGATAATTAGTGAGGCTGAACATTTTTTCATGTAGCTATTGGCCATCCTTTAAAATCAGGTTATCAGTTTTATTACTGTTGAGTTATAGGAGTTCCTCATATATTTTGGAGATTAACCCCTTATCAGATATATAATTCACAAAAATTTTCTTCCATTCCATAGGTTGCCTTTTATGGAAAAACAACCCATGGTCATACATTGGAAAACTTCATATTGTTAAAATGTCTATATTACCCAAAGAGATCTACTGATTCAATACAATTCTTATCAAAATCGCAATGTTATTTTTTACAGAAATAGTAAAAACAATTCTACAATTCATATAGAACCATAAACGATCACAAGCAGCCATATAATCTTGAGAAAGAACAACAAAACTGAAGGTATCAACTTCCTGATTTCAAAAGATATTACAAAGTTACAATAATTAAAATAGTGTGTTACTCGGGTAAAACCATACATATAGATTAAAAAAAAAAAACAGAATAGAGAGTTTAGAAATAAATCCATGTGTATATGGTCAACTGATCTTCGACAAGGATGCCAAGAGTACACAATGGGGAAAGATAGTCTCCTTGTTAAATTTTCCCATACACAAAAATCAACTCAAAGTGGATTAAAGACTTAAACATATGACATGAAACTGTACAACTCCTAGAGCAAAAAGGAGAAAAGCTTTTGACATTGGCCTTGGCAATGATTTCAAGGATGTGACACCAAAAATACAGGCAATAGAAACAAAATAAATAAGTGGGACTTCATCAATTTAAAAGATTCTGCACAACAAAAGGAATAATCAATAGAGCGAAATGCCCCAATTTAGTCTAATCTCGAGGCCTTTGCTCTGAGAGGGTAGAATTAAGCCTACAACTGTAAACTTAATTAGCCCTTGTTATTTTGTGACAATAACTTTAACATTTGTGTTTTCACAATTCATGTGCAAGATAGTAAGTTTGTTACACTTATTTTATGGATGAAGAAATGAAGGATCAGAAGGTCATGCTGTTGATCCAAGGTGCCCCAAACTGAGAAACTGGGGTGCTCACCAGGACCTGAAGTCCTGGGTTTGTTTTAGGACCCTTCTGCCACACAAGGCATGCACTGTATCAGCCTGTTTTTTGTCCTCTTTTTCTAGGTTAGAGATGTTGAAATGGTGGACCAGAAACACAACTTAGTGGACTCTGGTGGTAAATGGAAGCCCCCTCATTTTTTCTGTCACCTGCCATCACAGAATTATGGTAGGGGACTTGGATGATGTTCATGGATTTCTCTGACATTACTAAATATTTTTCTGATTTACATTTTTTTTGCGTGTGGGAATTCTGAGTAACCTAGGGGATAGATCAGTATTAGGGAAGATAGAACAGTGCTGTGTTCATTTGGGTTGTTCGACAAACCCAGCCTACTATGCTTAGTTTAAACCCACTGCCTTTCACTTACAGCAGATTTTACTTAACTTCCACCTCTATCCACTTATGTCTATGCAATCAGCGATATTTTAATACATTCACTGTATTCTTTCGCCAGGTCCTCCACGCTGAACCTTGTGTCTGCTTTACTAATCTCTGTTCCCTGAAAAAAAATGCTTCCTTCCAAGCGAAAATTAATAAATATGCTTCCCTGGAGAAAAATTTCTCTCTTGTCTAGATGTCTATGCTTTTCCTGAACATTTAGCCTGTTTTTGTCCTGTGGAAACTGAATTGTGTAACTGATTAGGCTTCCCTAGTTGAGTTGGCTATTAGAAATGTGAAAAGCAAGTTCATGAATTTCCTGTAACAAGTACCAGGGTCTGTATCATGGGAATTTTTGTGTTAATTTCATTTTTGGGTTACCTTAATATACCTATTCTTGTTTTGCTTTCTTCTTTCTCACGTATTTTAAAACATGCTTTCTTGTTATAACTTATGCATCTGTTTAGGCCATCTAGAATCTTCTCTGGTGCAAAGTGAGGGCAGAAATAGTTAGATGGGTGACTACTCTTGTCTTTCAATGTCTTCTCCCCTATTCTCTTGTTCATAAAATCCTTGACTTTATTTTTAGTTGAACACATGGCCATTTGGAATAAAGACTATATTTCCTTATCTTCTTTGAAAGGTGTGGTTTTAGAGTCAGATCTGGCCAAGTGCATATTTTTGGAAGTGTTATTGTGTAGCTTTGGGGAAGTGTCCTAAAAGGGAAGGTGTATGACCTTATTCTCTTTCTTCCTTCCTGCTTGGTGGAATGTGGATACAATGACTGATTTCAAGCAGCCATCTTGAATCATGAGTCAACAGCCTAGGCTGAGGAACAATCATATAAAAGAAGTCTGGTTCCTTGTAATTGCGAAGTAGCCTTATAAATTTGAATTGTATACTTATATACTGTCTACATGAAAAAATGCAACCAAATATGTTTAATACATATTTAATATTTTTAATCCCCACTCACATCAAGACCTAATTCTAATACGGCAGATTCAATATTGTATGGTTAGAAAGAGACTGTATCTGCCATGACACAGTTTCAGCCCATTAGACATTAAATTTCTATAAGCAGTAAAAATATCTTTAATGAGTTTGATTTTTGTATTTGTTTCTACCCATATTTTTACAAAACTGTATTCTAATTTTTCTCTTATATTTATCACTCTTACAACTGTCTGTATTAGATTAGAGCTCTTAGAATCTTTTCCCAATGCCCAATACTGTGTCATGACTACGTATTCCATGACTTCTTTACTTCTAAGTGTGTCTTCTGGAGAGTCAGTCGCTAGGTTGGACTTTTGTGTCTCATTCTTGCATCGACCACTTGTGGGGATAAGGAACATGAGGATAAGTAAGAGACCATCTGGCAGAGGAGATAGTAGTCCATAAAACTTTGATATTGGCCTATAGTTTAAAGGGATAAGTCCTGTGAGAGAAGCTGAGGTTAGTAAAGTGCAGGTCTCATGGTACTTTATCTGGCTGCCTATCACCTCTCTGATCTCAGCTCCTACTCTTCCCTGTCACTCACCACACTCCAGCCAGTGTGACCACGTTGCTGCCCACAAACACTGTGTGCTTATGGTGATCCTGCCTCAGGGCCTTTGCACTCACTGTTTCCTATACCAGGAATGCTTTTCCCTCAAGTTATAGCCCTTTCTCATACTGTACATTGCTAATTTGTTTCTCTGTTTTATATTTTACAGCACTTTTTATTATGTGACATTCTATACCTTTTACTTATTTACTTGATTACTGACTCTCTGTCCTGACTACATATAGCTCCATTAGGATTTTATGTATTTTGTTAATTGCTGGCTCCCCAGCATCTATAATAGGGATTATAGCAAAGTGGGGACTCTATAAATCTTGATCGAATAAAAGAATAAATTAATGAAAGAGAAAGAGTACATATCTGATGGTAGTTTACTAGTGGAGCTGATATTTAAGTTAGGCTTGAACTTGACATGTGTGATAGAATTACATTAGCGCTCACACTGTTTTAACTGCCAAGTAGGTGGATACAACCAACTCACACAATGAGTAGGGATGAGTATAAGTGAGCAATGCAGCAGATAGAAATAATAACCTAGACTTACAAGTCACACTAAAAAAAGTGGTGAGTTAAAGAGATTAGAAAAAATGCCATAGCGTATCATGTATGTAAGTTTAAAAATCCACAAAGACAATATTCCATGTTTGAAAAGAGGTGTCTGTATCTAAAGACCTCCATAACGTATGGATTAGAAGGATAAATATTGCACGTTTGGAGAGAAAAGAGAAGCGAGGGTGAAGGATAAGGGAGAAAAATTAAAACTAAATGTAAACACAAGCAGGGCCTCACATAGACCTATGTTAAATACACCATGCTGGGAGGGTTCACTTGACCTTGACCTTCATACAATGTTAAAACAAATGACGGGAACTTCACTGGGGACAAGGAAGATAGGAGCAAATGGGAAAAGAAGAGCCTACAAATGATAGAACCATGATTAGGACACGGCAAGGAAAGGAGAAATTAGGGGAGCAGTAGGTGATAGAGATGGAAAGATAGGTTAGGTCTAAAATTTTAAGGAGATCCAAATGCTAACTAAGCAAAGGAGATTTTCTCACTTCGTTAGGCAAAGAGGGACCATTAAGAATTTTTGGATGAGACGAAATAACAGAGTAAAATTAATGTAGTATGTAATGGATTAGATAGAATAACAGATTCAAAGGCTGGGAGAAGAGTTAAACAAGTGCGTGTAATGGCCCAAGCAAGAAGTACCACTAAGTGTGAACTTAGAAAATAGTGATATAAAGAGGGTTGTACTTTAATATTTGTCTAATATTGACAGATGTTTATGAACCACCTAAATCCTACCACCCTGTTCAAGAGTATCAAGCAGAGAAATATTTAAATGGTCTTATAGAAAATCAGTGTGGGGACTTGCAACCTTGATGTCTTGTGGGTGCCACGTAAAGTTAAGAAGGGACGGGAAGGACTACATCGTGTGATGTACCTGGACTTGGGTTGCCAGGTAACTGAGAGCACAGTCGTCAGGATCCGATGACACATCTGAGTTTGGTAGAGAAAGAAAATCGAGGAAACTGGAAGTGTTTAGCCCACTTGACTAAAGAAGCTAATGTGTAAATGGCAACTGGAATGCAGAGGAGCTGCTTAGAGGGAGATGCTTTTGGTTTGTGGGAGAATTCCCATTTGAAAATTCTACCAGGTCCTCCCAAAAGATATATGTCTAGGTGGCTGTTAGACACATGAAATTTGTGCTTAAGGAAGAGTCCGGGCCGACATTATTGATCCAGGACCCATTCTTTCAAAGCTGACAGTTGGAGCCATCGTCATCACCATGGTTACAGAAGCAATGGTCAGATTATATTTGTTTTTGGGATTGACCAAAGGAGAATAAATCTTTCTAAATTTGAGGCAGTGGGAATTTGAATCAGGTGAATTTTTTTTAAACTGCGGAGGGTTCGTGACTTAGCTTATAAAAAATGAAAATCTCTATAAACTCCTTTGCTTCGATTACGAAGCCTCATAGAGGAACTTTTGGCTGGGAAGTATATAGAATGTTCTAGAATAAAAAGTCAAAAAATTTTTTTGAAAAGGAAAAGCAATCAGAGGAAACGTTTCAAACCAGATCAGAGGCAAACAGGAGTTTGGAAATGGTTAAGCTAAAATCAGATCGTTCAGGAGGTGTACCAAAATTCCTGGGCAAAATTGTAAAAGGGTCAGTCTCGAGAGGCCCATTTCAGCAGTGGGGCAGGTCGTGTGTAAGAGGCCATGCTCTTCGAGGACCTGGTGCAGCCCGTTCCCATCCACATAGGCTGGGAGTTTGCCCTGTGCAGGAGGTGGTGTTGTGTCCTGGACTTCATTTTACCCTGCTTTGCAGGTAAGCCCTGTCCATTGGACTGCCCTACCCAAGTCTGGATTTTGTTCATCTGTCCGTTTATTCGTTAACTTCCTTATTCATTCCACCCATGCCTTCTTCATTCCTTCCCTTACTCAATGTTTCTTGAGCTTTTACAAAGTACTAAGCCTGTTCAAGCTCTGTGGACACAGATATAAAAAAAACCAGTGTGTCTTTTTTCCAACTGTTGTAGGACACAGGTGTGAATATACACGATCCCTGTATAAGCCATGGGTTGGATGCTGTGTAGGTGGCATATGCAGCCAATCCACTGGACTCACTCAGGGGAGAACATTTGGGGAAGGTTTCATGAAAGAGGGAATGTTTTAACTTTGGCTAAAAGTTGAGGAAGAGTTTAAGTTGGGCAGGAAGGGCGAGGCCTGGGGTGAAGCTCTTCAAGCGTAGGAAAGCACATATGCAAAGAATATGGGTGTTTAAAATGGGATGTTCAGAGAATCCAGAAAGAGAGTTCCCAGCAGGGTTGTTGGAAGACAAGGCTGATAAAGCAAGCTGGGGTCGGATAAGGAAGAGTTTGCTCTGCATGTGGAATCTGGGCTTCCTTTCATTTAAACTTGAACTCATTGATGAGAGACCTTCTTAATTTCAGTATACTAATTGTAACGGTTCCCACTGATTATTAATTGATTAAAATTAACAACCAGTATCTCTGAGTTGCTTTTTATCTTTGGCACTTATAACCCCCCACTGCAATTTGACATGGAGAATAAAGCAGCTGTTCTGTTATTCCTTAGCTCATTACTGTTAGAATTGATTCGAGTCCAGAGTTATACCAGAAAAATGACACAAAGTGAATCTGGTCTCTGAGCTTTATCCCAACATGGACAGTATATATTTAAAATTTCCTCCTTAAGACAAAAAGAATGAGTGCTTTCACTATCCTGGGATGTTAAAACGCCTATCTTGACCTCCAGCACATCTATCTATCTATCTATCTATCTATCTATCTATCTATCTATATATATATACACACACACACATATATATATATTTTTTTTCTGACAAAAGTTAAGGTAAGGAATGACACGGGTGAAAATCTTAAAGACAATGAGATTTATTTTGTTTTTCAGTTGTGCCAAGTTTCTTCTTAAGCACTGAGAAATTAGATAGGATGCAATACTTCATTTAAAAAGAGAATGCCAGTTGTCGTGCTTGGTGTGAAAGTAGAATGACTCCAGGACCCGTTGAAGATTTCAGTGGGAGATTTCCAGACCGGGTCTGTGGTTTCTCATTCAGGGTTTCGACTCTCCACAAAAAAAACATTTCTTTACAGAAAAATATCCTCAGCTGAGGAATGTGGAGGAATGCCAGGCGCTTAGCTGATCTCTGTAAATTGGCAGTTTTGTAAAAACATTTTCCAACTGATTTTTAGACACAGCAGTAGTAATCAACAAATATTTTCTGATCATTACACACACATTAAGAATTTCTTTGAAATAAGATGCTAAGAAAATAAGATAGACCCTGCTTCCCCGTGCCTGTTTCCACACTTTCATACAGCCTTGTGAAACCACCATGAACCTTTTGGGGGAAAATGGTATAAATCAAATGGATACTCCTTTTGTAGGTTCAAAGAGAATGACACAATTTAAACCATAGTTCGATATTAAAGAAAAGAGACGCCTGTGTGCTCACACACGTGTGTGCACGCACGTGTGTGTGTGTGTGTGTGTGTGTGTGTGTGTGGAGCCTGGGAACGGAGGTAGTTAAAAGATTGAATGAAAAATAGCATGCGTGGTTAACCTTTTATCTTCCCTTGCAATACTGAATTTTATCCCTTCTCTTGCTTCAACCGTTTTAAAAGAGCGTTCTGAGTTTGAAAAGGAACGAAAAAACCTAATCTGCCAATAGTATGAGATACCATTGGATATAGCTATCTTACCTGTCACTTGGACTCAAGTCGTTATCACAGCTGCATCAGTTTTCTTTAAATTGCTGTGGATGTGGGTGTTATTCATTACAGCAATGATACGTGGCTCTGCCATTCAAAAGGAATCTGGAAAAAGTTGTGTCCGCAAGCCAATGCAGACACCACTGGCTGTGGGGACCAGAGACCTGTGCTTTTTGGATGGGCAGATTTTGCTGCATAAGTGGTTACACCCCGCCAGTGTGAGTTTCTGAAAACTCCCTCTCCCCTTTCTTTTCTTTTCTAACAAATCACGTGGAAGGTGATTTATTTTGATTTGTTACTGGCAAGATAGAACTGATGCGCTTCTCATTCTTTAAATCCAGACCTAATAGAATGGTGAGTTATATACTCATTTTGGAGTAAAAGACAATTTCATGAAGTTGACCTGTGAACGTATTTGGAAGTGAAAAACCAGCATGAACCGACTATTTAAATTTTCCCTTCTGAGAGCGAGGATGCATGTTGCATGGCCTCATACACGTGTGTGTGTGTGTGTCTGACCTCTGCAGGGGAAAAGCCCCTGAGAATGGCCTCCACTTCCTCTTGTGTGGGAGCGTGGTCACACCCAGTGGCCAGTTAGGTTAATGGCACATGTGTATTCCCTGAGGATACTTGACAAAGAGCCGCTGGCCTCAGTCACTTCCCAGAGTGGATGCCAGAGGCCAGTTGGGATAACAGCAGAACCACCTTGTTCCTTTCCTTTGTTCCAAAATGTAGTGCCTGGGTAGGAAAAAGCCCAGCTTAACAGGCCCAACTCGTCTGTTATTCTTTAAATTAGGATTTTCACAGGAACGTTTAAGGGCAGGCTGAAACAAAGAGGTATCGCTCTTAATTCTTATTTCCCTTTGTTTGTGCATAATTTAAACATTTTAAATGTTAACCGTTCTTTTCATTTGGTTTTATTTTTGAGTCAGGGGAGCAATATCAGGTAATGTTGAAAAAAAAAAAAAAAGAGGCCATCCCTTTAGAATGCAAATAGGGGCAGAAACCCTATTTATAAATTTTTAAAGAACTGTATGAAACAACTCCAACCTGCGGCATGCTATTTACATCACAATGCCTCTGCTTTCTTTCCTGCTTCTTTTAAACACTCTCTCCGTAGACATTTAAGGCCGTGTGTTCACTCAGGCAGGCAAGATTCATGGGGAGAAGCACCCTGTTTGCAGTTGTGACTTGTGCCTTCGTGCTAGGCCCATGGTAATCTAGAATTTGTGACCGTAGGAGCTGTCTTGCCAAGTGAAAAGTTAGCCCATGGCTCTTTGGGAGAGAGCCTGTCTGGCCTCGTTTCCCTGGGCTGTGAATGCAGTTTTCACCTCTGCGAGGTCTCCTCAGGGCCTCTGTGCTACCAGGTTATGCACCGGCTTCCACAGTCACCCCACGGAGGACCCGGATCAGCCCCACTTCTCTCACTGTGGGGTCCTCAGAACCTCTAGTGTATAATGACCTCCTTTTGTCTCAAGTCCAACCGTTTGGCACTTTATAGAAAAATAGGGACTTTCACCGCTCAAAACGAACTGAAGCCAAGAGACCAGGGTCTGAGTGCCCCTGTTCCCCGCTTAATGAGCATCCAACTTAAGTCTGAAAATGACTTGGTTCCAGCGAGAAGGGCCTGGACGCCTTCTCTATGATCAGGAGGTGGTATCCAATGGGTCTTCCAGCTCCTGGAGAGAGTAGCTTAAGTCAGACCCTCTTTCCCTCTCAGCTCATTTCCACAACTCGATTATTTTCTTCTCCAAGGTATTCATTTCTCAATCGAAATAGCTTTTTGTAGTGAGCGCTGCGGTGTCTGGGCTGGGGCTGGGTTGGACTTCCCCTCCTTCTTTCTGAGCTGCCTGAGCCGCTCGGCCATGATCAGGTCACAGGTCATGTGGGTGGGTGGTGATGTGCGGTCCTGTTTTATCCACAGAGGTGGAGCTCTTGTTTCTGTTCCAACACCAAGATCATTTCCCACTTGATGCCCAGAAGGAGGAGAACCAAAATACCTTACTATTACAAACAAAACCCTGCAAGTACTGATTGTGTTGATTGCTCTTCCTCCTCTGACTTTTATCTACCTTAATCCACATGAGCGTCCCTGTCCTGAAGAGCTGTGGTGGCCCCAAGTGATTGGACAACTTGAGACATTCTTACCAGCAAGATGTTCAGGAAGGTTATATGAAAAGTAACTGGGCATTCCTGTTCCTGGATAATGCTGGACTTAACTTTTAGTTATTCTTTTAAACAGGTGGAGTATTTATCTGATAGACTTCGAAGACCTTCTTAGCCCACAGTAGAGAGAGAGAGAGAGAGAGAGAGAGAGAGAGAGAGAGAGAAAGAAAGAAAGAAAGAAAGAAAGAAAGAAAGAAAGAAAGAAAGAGAAAGAAAGAGAAGAAAGGAAAGAAAGAAAGAAAGAAAGAAAGAAAGAAAGAAAGAAAGAAAGAAAGAGAAAGAAAGAAAGAAAAGAAAAAGAAGAGAAAGAAAGAACAAGTCTGTTAAGCCGGCAAGAATGAGGTTGCTAAAAAGACCATTGGTGCAACCACAGTGGCCACAGCTTCACCAGCTGTGGCATCACCAGCCAGAAGCAGCTTTGGCAGAGTTTTAGAAAAGGAGGACTTCACTACAGATAAATGCTAAAGACTCAGGGCTTCAGGATTGAAGTTTGATAAAGCAGATAATAGATGCTAAGTGTGATGAAAATACTTAAGCAGGAAGATACTACTTTCGAGCAGTGGTTCTCCAAAGTTAATTTTATCAAAATCAATGTGAGTGCTAGGACTCACGACTGGAGTTTCTGAGTCTCTTTACCTGGCATAATTTGCATTTTAAACCAGTTCTCATATGATGTTGATGCCCTGTTTTTGAGATCACATCTCATAGGTTCATATATTATGTGAGCTCATATTTTTCAAAAGCTTAGATCAATGCTAGACACTCAAAAAATGTGATGCAAATTTTAATTGCCTTATTGCAAGAATCCTGTTAATTATTGTTAGACCTAATGTCTATGTCTGCTACTCAGGGTGGACCAGATGAGGTAAACACTAAATGGAAGTTTATTTTAACAATGCTGATTGTGGTCTGACTTAGCTACATGGTATGCTGGGATAATCTGTTTGTCATAATCTATCAGAGAATACCTGACTGTTTTTGAATACTTGTGTTCTCTGCCTCTGAAGGTCGTGGGTCTTCACAACTTGTTCCAATGTCTCTGACTGAAGCTGACACCTAATTGGTGCTCCGTTTATTGGTTTATCTCTATATCAT
The DNA here is from genome assembly GCA_028627145.1 of Eidolon dupreanum. NCBI lineage: Eukaryota > Metazoa > Chordata > Mammalia > Chiroptera > Pteropodidae > Eidolon > Eidolon dupreanum. Next base: position 167,941,077 of record CM053502.1, on the reverse strand, counting down.
TGTCCTTAGAATATAGACATGAGGAGCAAGAATTATGGAAGACACAAAGACATATTTTCACCATTGTATCTTATCTGTCATCCATCCATCCCTCCCTCCATCCATCCATCCATCCATCCATCCATCCATCCATCCATCCATCCCTCCATCCATCCATCCATCCATCCATCCATCCATCCATCCATCCATCCATCCATCCATCCTTCCATCTATCCATCTAAACATTTTCCCAGCCTATGAATTACCTTTTCATTCTCTTAATAGTATCTTTTGAAGAGCAGAAGTTTTAATTTTGATGAACTATAATTTCTTTTTTTCTTTTAATATTTTTAGTTTTTGTGTCCTAAGAAATCTTTGTCTACCTCAAGATCGTCAAGATTTTACTCATGTTTTTCTAGAAGTTTTATGATTTTAGCTTTTAGGTCGAGTTCATTAAAACATTTCAAATGAATTTTTGTGTGTGATGTGAGATAGGCCTTTTCTCCCCCATAGGAATGTTCAGTTATTCAACATCATTTGTTGAAAAGTCTACACTTTTTTTCATTGAAATGCATTGATGCCTTTGTCAAAAATTAATTGACCATGTGAGGTTGGTCTATTTTTAGAATCTATTCTGTTTCATTCTGTGTCTATCCTTAGACCAAAACTACGTTTCTTGATTTCTACTGCTTTATTGTAAGTCTTGAACTCAGGTCGTGAAAGCCTTCCAATTTTGTTCTTCTTTTCCAAAATTGTTTGATTATATTCTATGTCCTTTGCATATCCACATACATGTTAGAATAGTTTGTTAATTTTTATAAAAGAGTCTAATGGGATTTTAATCAAGACTGCCTTGAAGCTGAGGTTAATCTGGGAAGTATACTTACCTTAATAATATCGGGCCTTGTAATTCATGAACATGATATAGTGCTCCATTAATCTACATCCTTTATTTCTCTCAGCAATGTTTTGTAGTTTTCAGTGCATAGATCATTCACATATTTTATTAAATTTATTCTTGAGTACTTTATTTTGTTTTTGATGCTAATATAAATTTTATTTTTTTTTAATTCTCAATTCTGGTATATAGTAATATTGTTGGTGTATAGTAATACATTTCATTTTTGCATATTTACCTGACCTATACCTTAGTAAATTCACATATCAAGTTTTATAGCTCTTTTTGTAGATTCCTTAGAATCTTTTATTAGACAATTGTACCTTCTGCAGATAAAATTCTTACATTCAAACATTATGGCTTTTATTTCTGTTGTATGCGTTATTATACTGTATAAGAAATTCAGTACAATATTACATAATAATGGTGAATGGTGATAGCAGACATTCTTGTTTTTAATTTTTAGGGGAAAGCATTTATTTTTTATCATTAAGTATGCTATCTATTATTGTATGCTATCTATTATTGTAGGTTTATCATAGATGCCTTATATCTGGATTAGGAAGTTTTCTTCTATTTCTAGTTTTCTGAGAACTTTTATTATGAATGGCTATCGAATTTCTAACATCTAACTTCTGCATCAATTTATCAAGTGATTTTTCTTCTTTATTCTGTTAATGTGGTAAATTATATTGATTGATTCTCAAATGTTGGACCAACCCTGTATTTCTTGAAAAACTATATTTGGTCATGGTGTAATAGTCTTTTTATACAGTGTTGGATTCTGTTTGCTAGTATTTTGTCGATGACTTTTACATGTATGTTCATAAGAGATTTTTATCTATAGTTTTCTTTTCCTAGTTTTCTTGTAATGTCTCTGTTAGAATTGAAATAAGACTAATGCTGGACTCATAAAAAGAGTTGGGAGTTTCTCTTCTATTTTCGAAAGTGTTAAAGATTTGTATTATTCATTTCTTAGATGTTTCATAGAATTTAGCATTAAAACCAGCTCGACCTGAAATTTTCTTTGTGAAAATGTTTTGGTTGTAAATTCAATTTTTAAAATAGATATAGGGCTACTTAAATTTTACATTTTTATAATTATCTTACATTGTATTTTAAAGAAATTATTAATTTTATTTAAGTTATAAAATTTATTGTCATAGCATTATTCACGATACTTGCTTTTTAATCTTCTAATGCCTGAAATATTTTAGTAATATCTCTTTTTTAATTCCTGATTTTGGTAATTTGTATTCTCTCTCTCTCAAGTCTAACTAGAGATTTGGCAATTATATCAGTATTTTCTAAGAATCCCCTTTTCCATTGTTTTTTATAAATTTGTTTTATTTTCTAATTCATTTCTTTTTATTCTAATCTTTATTTTTTTTGCTACTGCTTTTTATGGGTTTAATTTACTCTTTTTCTGGCTTCTTAAGATGAAAACTTAGATTATTGATTTTAGACCTTTATTATTTTGTCATATAGTTATTTTACATTTGTTAGCTCATTTATACCACAAGTACCATTATTGCTTCCATTTTACAGATAAGAAAACTGAAGCTCAGAGTTTGTAACTTCTTTAAGTTTAGAGAGCTAGAATGGGCGAAACCTGAATCCAGACCCAGGCAGCTAGGCTGCCAAGCCTGCTGGTGAGCCCTTGAAGTCAAGGGCAAGATACAGGTGTTGCATTTTGAGAGAACTGAAAGGTCAGAACTCGAAGACTCCTAGGTGTTTCCTTCAGTCATTTTCTACACACCTTCCAGTGTGTTGTTGTCTCAAGCTCCTCTTCCCTTTTAGCAGTGAGTAACATGTATAATACAGCATGCTGGGGTACCCCAAACACATGTTTAGAGGACTCAGAGCCATGCAGGTGGCTTAGACGTTCTTGTCAATTGAGTATATAAGTACATTTTTAATGCAGCCTTATCAATAACTAACTCTCACTCTCTGCTCCATCCCACACCTCCCACTTGTCTTCTTCCCTTCTCCAACAAGTATGCTTGGGGTCCTCTGGGTGGAGATCTCACTGTGACCAGCTAGCGATTCTCTAGCATCAGGGAGCTGCAGAAACAGGAGGGCAGGAAGTTTCAAGGTCTGTGCTCCAGGCTGTGTGATACATTGACTGCTCCCCAAAGAGCCCTCTGCTGATAATCACGGAGTTTTTTGGCATGTGCTCCCTGACAGAAGAACAGATGTTTCCTTCAAGAACAAAAGAACAGGGCATAGCTGTTGGCCTAACGGTTTGCCACTAATAACATTGACGGTGGAAGCAACAAGTCCTAATGAGAATGTCCCTGCAGCATCACTAAGCCAGTGCCAGGAATTAGCTCTGAAATGGGAGAAGTCAATGCTGCTTTTACGTTTTAACAGGCGGTGCACTGGATGTTTTTAACCTCTTCAGAGAAGTGGCAACAGGTTCTTTTCAGGAGCGTTCATGAGTTGTGTAGCTGTATAGTAGTGATGGCTTCATGAGTTATCTCGTAAGACCCCACATGTATGTTCATTTCAGTGATGCACGCAGTGGGTTATTACAGGCTCTACTCTACCTGCAACATTGGACTGAAGTGCATCATATGAGGAAGTGTTCAGTAAATCACAGCTTTCAGACAAACTAAAAACACCAGTGCTGGCTTTTCTCTTTATTGGTGGCTGGGACTTCAAAGTACAGAAAGCCCACATACAAAAATGAAAACAAAGAGCCTTAAAAGGGGTCTAGCCTCAGAGCCCACCCCCTAAAATTTAGGAGGCCTCTTGTGTTAGAACCACCCATTAGATCTCGTGTCATACAGGGTTTTGGTCACATTCCTGGAGCGGTTCCCCTAGAAACTGTCATCTGTAAGGACTACCTTCTTTGAGGTTGTTCTTGGCTGTAGCCCAAAGAAAAGACAGTTTCTTTTTGATTCTTTCCTCCAACCCCTACCCTATCTTTTTAATTGGCAGAAATGGGAAAAATATTATTTTCTTTTAACTTCTTTTCCCATGAACTGTTAATCACGAAAAGACATCAGTGTTTGAATTTCATAAGTCACGGTTAAAAAGACCATTCATAACATCTCTTATTAAAATCTGTACTATGTCAACACGATCTTTACAAATCTCTCCTCAAATTTCCTTTGGACTTCTGCTTTGGACAGCGATAGTACATCCCCGTGAGGCAAATGGACAACGCTATTTATGCTGTGGTTCCAGCTTGTCCCTCTTGTCCCAATGCTCTGTTTGCTAATTTGGACAGTTCATTACACGATCACAATCTCTTTAGCAAACATTTTTCAACATATTCATCCTTATTCTAATAAATTACATCAAGTTTTTGGGTCAGCCATTTTACTGGTGATGTGGAAAATGTTAGAACCAGATACTTGGAGTGACATGAGATGCTCATGATGTGAATCTTTTAATCAACTATGCATTTGAGTTCATATCATTTTTCTTTAAATGTGGTTGAGGTAATGTGATTATGAAAATGTTTCTTGGCAAGATAAAGGTTTTGAATTCAATAAGGTACACATAATAGTTATCAGTGCTCTCATATTTGGGATCTAAATATGGGTTATATTTTTGGATTGAGGAAAACACAATTATATGATTTTGTTACTTATAATTATACATTCTATGTAGCAGAGACCAAATATCAACAGTGGATTCCTTTAGAAATTGGATGGGTATGAATTACAAGGTGACAAATTAACATTCTAAGATGGTGGCCGAATTGAGTTAGGAGTTTCTATGAAGAATGTGTCATCACAGAGTGAGATGCATAACTGTTCACTGCGAGGCTTGAGTCTAACCAACTGAGTGGCTTTGGACAACTGACTTCGTCCCTCTGTCTCAGTTTCCTAATCTGCTAAATGGTAGTAAATGCACTTTCTCTGTGACCCCTCATAAAATTCCTGCAGTGGTGCTTTGAAGTAAAATTCTTTATGTACAAGTTACTCTGGCTGTATTTCACACAATACACTACAATTCTGTGGCAGCCACGTCACAAGATGCTAGAACTAGCATCTACCAAGGGACAGAACTCAGGGTGAATGAAAAGTATTGGTCACATTGGGCCTGTTGGCTAAATGACAATTTTTCATATTCCCAACTATGAGTGAAATTCCACAAGTGTCTCAATTCCTCTATTTTAAGATTATTATCATGGCTTGATTTAAAACTTAATAAAAACAAATGTGCATCTATTACAGTTCAAAATTGAACTACTTAGGTGGCTTAGGGTGAGAGAAAAAGAGATGGAAATGAAGAAAAAGAAACCTTACATTTCTATGGTAATAAAAAAGTAGTTTTACAAAACTGAAAACTATGAACAATGAACATGGCATACTACAACTGACTGAATTCCTCATTGGAAGCCAACTAGAGTTTGGTGACAATACTGGGTTCTCTTCACTTTCAAATTATTGGATGCCATGGCTTCATGGAAATAAACTGCTGTGTTGTTTTTGTCTAGCTACATTTGCATTTCAGTTAATAATAACGATGCCCACCTGTTTCTATTCAATCCGTAATGAAAACTCTGGGTTGAAAATCTCCTTGATTGGATGAAAAGTATAAAAACTACAGGATACTACCGCTGTCCCCATGCCAGATGGGTAAGTGGTATGCGGTAATTTTTCCAGCAGGAGTGACAAATCTGACGCGAGCTGTTGCCTCCCTTCACCTATGGCTTCTTGTGAGTGAAGGCTCATGTTATAAAAATAGCTACCTGGGTCAGGGGTCCTGGGTGGTGACGACAAGCAGTAGCTTCTGGATTCTGAAAGAGTTAGGTGTCCCTGTTAGGCTGTCAATACACCCTGCCTTGCCGGGATCAGTCCAGGTTTGACTGTGGCCCAGTGTGACTACTAATAGGAGCTCCTCTCATTCTTAAGATGTCTCGATTTGGATGATAAATCGCGTGGTCACACACCCCAGGCTGAATGCTCAGCAGGCGACGCGGTCATTAAGATCCCTGTGTCCTCACTGATTGGGAGTCTTGACCCAGGTGAAATAAACCCGGTACCAATACACAATATCAGGGTGGGCCCAGGCGTGTTGATGGCAATAAGTTTGTTAGTCTGTGCTCTGCCTTTTAATATGCAACCCCAAACTCATTGTCTCACTAAATTTACTAAGTGCATTTTTTGGCTGCAACATTTCTATTTGGGAAAGATGCCAGAATTGTCAGCCAGTAAAGATTTCAGCCCTTTCTTGGCCAATTTGCCAAAAAAACATCAGAGGGAGTTATTGAACTTTTCTCTTGTACTCATTCAGCTAATTTTTCCATGTTTCCTTTCTTTTCTTCTTCTTCTTAAGCTGACATTCATAAATGCTATTTCTTTCAGGTGGCAGCAACATGTCAGCACCAACACCATTCACAATATGAGTTGCAGTTTTCCCCTTTTCTGTACAAACACCCTTTCCTTGGTTCTGTTGACAACACAGTTACCTGTCAAGCTTGCTTCCCTCCTGCGTTCATTCCTTGGTGACTATGAGCTGCGACTGGTACACAGGACTATATACTACTTGGAGAGTACATTTGGATACTACTGCGAGTTGCATTTTTTTTTCTTCTTTTAATTACACAGTGTACGAGTTATCGGGGCAATCTTATTTTATACTTAATTTGTAAAAGGAAGCCTGGAAGATAAGTCAGGGACATTTAAATAGCTAATTAGTTTCTCTACGGGAATAAATTTGGGAGTTGGCCTTCAGAAATTCGCACTATTCTTTCAAAATCTCTGACACAGAATACTGCTACACTCCCCATGGTGAGAGCTGTTCACCTACTGGCCTTTTCTTAGCTGGAGGCCCAGTCTCCTATTGTCCTATTAGGTAAGATAAAAGAAGGAGGTCTCAGGAATGGCAGCAGAATTACTAGAGAGATGGGCAAAGTGGTAATGGTGACAATAAATATTTAAGATATCTGAAAAGCTGTTGGGAACAGATAATGACAACTGTTAGCAGATACTGGTGAGCCCCGTATAAACAGAGGCTCGGGCTTGACAAATTTGCAACCTATTTTTCAGAATTATCTTGAAAATAGCTCCTCTCTCCACTTGAATGATGCTGCCTAGAACCACTCTGACAATGTTTAAATGCAGTTTTATGGAGAGCTCTAGAGAGTACAAAAATGTGGACCCAATGTAACGCAAATTTCTGCATAATTCTCACTCGATTGTGGACTAGCATGAAAACTAAGACAAATGTCACTTTTCCTACATCAACAGTGGAAGAAGCTGCTTGTCTAAGCACCTGACTTGTCAAACAGCCACTACCAAACTTCTGGTCCCCTTTGATCCTTCCTTATGCTGCTTCATGACATTTCAATCTTTAGGAACTCAAACCAACAGTTTTTTTCTTTTTATTCCCTTTCTTCCCTCTTCTTGCCCACTCCTCATTTTGGTGGTTCTGAGGTTATCCACGTCAACTTGGATAGGAGTTACTGGGCGTTAGGAAGGGAGAAATGTTGATGTGGTGATCTATAAGTGATTTACAAATTGATATATGCATCCTAAAAATATGCCTGTGAAATTTTCATAATTTTAAAACGGGAACGGAACCAAAATGTTTAGTCAGACATGATAATTATAGCTAACATTTATTGAATGCTTATAATGGGCCAGCTACAGTTCTAATTACTTCACATTTATTAGCTAATGTAGTTCTCACAATAGCCCAATGAGAACATTATTATCACCACTTACAGAGCAAGAAACAAGCACAGAGAGCATGGACCATGCTGAGAGTCATCAGCTGAGGGATGCTGGAGTCTGTCCGTACTGGGACCCAAATCTTCTCGCTCCCCGGTCATGCCGTGCTGCCCGTGTAATTCCAAAATGATTCTAACTCTTGCCCTTAACTTTTAAAGAGTTTTGCAAGGACTGTTCTTACAATACATAAAGAACAACATTTGAATTTCTTGCCTCAGAAGTTTTAATCATCAGGAAGTCATATTTTAGAATAGATTATGCCTGGGTATTAATTACCTCGCTTATGTATGCATTAGTTTCCTAGGATTGCTGTAATAAAGTACCACAAACTGAGTAGCTTAAAACAACAGAAATTTATTCTTTCATGGCCTCTGAGGCTAGAAGACTAGAGTCAAGGTGCCAGCAGAGCCATTCTCTCTCCGAAGGCTCTAGAGATGATTCCATCCTTGCCTCTTCCTAGCTTCTGGCCATTGCCAGCCATCCTTGGCATTCCTTGACTTGTAGATGCATCACTCCGATGTCTGTCTCCATCATCACGTGGCCCTCTCCCCATGAATGTGTTTGTGTCTGCAATTTCCTCTTCTCATAAGGATAAGGATTAAGGCCCACCCCAATCTCAAATGACCTCATTTTACCTTGATTACATCTGCAAAGACTCTATTTCCAATTAGTCACATTTACAGGTACCAGGGATCACGACTTGAACATATCCATTGGGGCAGGGGACACAATTCGACTCATAACAGTACATGTATCTGCATTGTCCATACTATATCCTGCATTCTAAGTTTTAGAGTACATCAAGAAAACAATGTTTCCCCCATGCAATTTCTTTCTTTCTTTCTTTCTTTTCTCTAACACATGTGCATCATTCTTTTATTTCCTCCTTCAAACAGCATCTACTCTACCAGCAGATGTTTCTCACATAAAAGTGAGCATATAAATGCCACACTTGAGGGAACTGGGATGAGGGTGGAAGCATTCTTGTGATAGACTTTTTATAGGGTCCCCTTTTATTTTCTCTTCTAATCTGCTTTTCCATTATTTGTCTATGATAATTATAACAATAGGCTCTAGATAACATAGCCATGACTTTACAGTTCATATTTTCAGTATCATTGTACAAGAAAGATTTCTCCATATCATTATAAAAACTTTGATTGTTATTCAACCTACCTCATAATATTTCAGCAAATAGAAGACACATATTTGACCATTTCCATATTTGACTTTTGGGTTGTTTCCACTTTTTTCTTTTGCTTTAGCATTCCATGAATATTTACACATATATATTTTTTCTTGCTTTGGACTTTTTGTAAGAGAAGTTTCTAAAAGAATTTAATATTTTGCTATATCTTCATGGCCTATAGTTTGACACAGAGTTGCTGCTAGAAATTGTAATAGAAGCACCCCAATGTTGTTATCATCAAGCTTATCATTTAAAATTTTATTTTAAATGGCCTTTAATTATTTTAACTTTAACTTCATTATTATCGTGGTTGAACACTTTTCAAATGTATTTCTTCTAAACATTAAAATCATCTGGGAACTGAAAAAGCAGGACGGCTTATCTTTCTTTCACAGTTGTTAAAAACACGTGAGAAGGAAGTCAGATTGAATAAGTTGCATAACTCAAAAAGTTTCCTGAGTTGATATGGCTGCAATAATTTAATTTTTGTTTATAATATTCACATTTTCAAATTTCATAATAAAAATTGCTAAATTTTTGAAAATACACATTGGTTTTATTAATATAATTATGTCTATGAGGAAAAATCCCCATATCTCACTTGCTTTAATTAAATAACATTAAATGTCTACTATGTTTGATTGTGGTTTTCTCCTAACTTACCATGGTAAACTCCTGACCTAAATACTCACTATAAACTTATTGAATGGAAGATGATTTACTTTTTACCTGATTCATAAGTATCTGCTTAAATTAGCTCTAATAAGTAAAATTACCAGCTTATCACTCACTTTTCTGAAATGACTACTGTTAAATTAATTTGCAAATTTGTCAAATCATGTTAAGACTTAAAAATGTATAGTTTTACACATTGATTATGTATTTACCTTTATATCAGATTTCTGAAATGTATACATTTAAGATTTTATGTATAATTAAAGGAGGTATATTATATTTCAAAAAATGTGTACTCAATGCTATGTGTTAAATCACATCTACTTTACATCAATTATTTATGATAATTGAATCCAGGAGTGTCCTGCTAAAGGCTGGCTGGCAAAAGGGGATTTTATTTAATACCATTATACTTAATTTCAAATTAATTATATTTTTCCAATTTTCCTGTTTTACAGCAAAGATAGAGTTGACCCCAAACTCAGAGTCAGTCTGGGGACTCAACTGTACATTTATTTAAAACCAATCCTCTTCTTTGCCTTTGCCCACAGACTCAGTATTGCCTTAGACTTAGGAGCTCTGGACACAGGCAAGTCGGACAGTGACCAAAAACTTCATCTATTCAATTCAGGATTTATTAGATCTTGGTTTTGGTCCTCTTCTGCCTGCAGAACCATGCCACAGAGCTAAGCAATCAGGCTTCCTGCTTTATGAGCTAATCATATATATAATATATATGCATGTGTGTAAACACACACACACATATGTATACGTATATTTTTAGAAAGTTTTTTCACCTTATCTCTCTCATGTTTTAGGCTTGTTTTGCCATTCTAAAGTAGATAAATAGCCAAACAAACAAACAAAAAAGAATGCTATTTAAACCAGTTTTAATTTCTTTAGCCTAGTAACGAGTAGCATAATCTATTCTTAGGTCAGATATCCTTTTGTTTAAACAAGATATGTTGGCTGAACTTTCAGTGCAACATTTAAATGTAATATTTAAATGCTCAAGAGATTGGATTGGAAAGAAACGGTGAACCCAAGAGAGCAGAAGTCCTCTGTTTGGGAAATGAATGACACTTGGTGTAGAGGTGGAGCATAAAAGGTGGGTGATGAGGAGGGAGCGAGAATGAGAGGTGCTTTCTGATGTTTGAGGAGATATGTAGCCCATGAGAAATTTCTATTAGTGGTGACAACTAGAAGAAATTAAAAAGACAAGGAATGCCTAACTTTTAATTTCAAGTTGTTACTTCATGGTGTTACTATTTAATTCCCTTCAAGTTTTGGGGGAATAAGGAAAAGACGCTGTGTTCCCTGTCTGGGTTGGCATGGGGACAGTGGATAGAGAAGGAATTTTACCTCTTGAAAAGTAATAACCTTAGCTTTATTGACCAAAGCACTGTTCGTCCCCTTCCTTGAACCCTATTACGAAGAATTCCTGCATTAGCTGAGAAGGTCTCTACCTGAGTTAACACTATTCCCAAATAGTTTGGCCATGATCCCCAAATGGTTTACCCAAGAGTAGGAAGGCTTTATTTCAGTTCATCCTACGCCCAAGCCAGGCCCAGCTCTAGGACCTGGAGTATCCCGGCTGCTGATATTCAAGGTCCCCACCGACTGTAGACTGCTGGCGACCAGTGTCTCCTCCTAGAAGGACTGGGACTTGGGATCTGATCTCTCACTTACCTGCTATCTCTTTATTATGCTTCACTTGGTTTACACTCTAGATTTTTGTTCTACCCCCATACTTGTCTCTAGACTAACATGGACTCACTCATGTTCCCATGACAAATATTTTGCCTTTGCCCACAGCTGGAGGATATCCCTAAATTTTCAGGGTTTGCCTTCCCCCAGAAGGACTCAAAGGTTTAGTGCTAATTATTACATGGAGTAACACTCAAACCAGACAAGTGGGACTCACCAAGACACAGCCTTCCTGACCAAGCTGCCATTTAGTTTAAAGTACAACTGGCTTCATGACATCGCCATTGACTGTCTCCTAATGCCTCGCAAATAAAATGCACTCAACACATATTTCTGAATAAACAGATGAATGTTTTACTCTGATGGGAAAACAAAGGGGAGAAGAGAAATGGCAGAGGCATATGAGTTGAAAAGTAATGCTATGAAGGCTAAATGTATTCATTTATCTTTTTACCTAATAGGCGATAAAAGATTGCCGCATTAAAAGAGAAACTCAAAGCCAGATGACATGCCAAAGGAGCTTTTGTACCAAGTTTCTTGATATCCTTAAGCTTGTCACAGTCCCCCTGGTGCATCTTTCCTAAAATTCAAATACATTAATTATAGATGTGGAGGGGGAAACACAAAAAAGAGAAATAAAACATAAGCAGAGTTATATTCAGCCAGAATTAAGTACATATAGAAATTCATTAGTGAGGTACCTGAGTTTTTCACAGGTTTGTATTTCTGTAAATCACACTGTAAATTATCCATTAGACATGGCAGAGAGACCTGGGATTTTGAAACAAACAAGCAAAGAACTGAGGTTTGAGCTTTGGTCTATTCTCTATAACTTTTATAATCGGAAGCGATCACTAGCCCCGTGAAGTTCTAGTTACCTCCTCTGGTAACATCCCTGTTCTTCCTCCTTCTTTGCCTGGATGGAAGAAAATCAGGTCCACCTTCTCAAAGCAATGACCTCATTTCAAAGTTAACTTCAAACCTGTTATCATCTTCCAGGCTATTTCATCATGACAATTTGGTATGGATTCGACGAAATTGATGACAAAGATGACTTCGCGTTTTGGGTTTCAGTGTAGTGGTTAATGTTGGTGTTGAGATCATTTGCACCCATGTTTTAAAGGCTGAGAGGAAACCTTCACTCAGGTGCAGTGTCTCTATGGCTTTGGATTGTTTTTTTGATATCTTAGCTATTCCCCAAGTTCATACCTGAAGGACGGGTGAAGGCAACTTGGGTTTCTTGTTTCGGTTTTATTGACTGTTGAGCAATAACCAGATGATCACATCTGCAAATTTATAGCACACACACAGACACCCACTCATATTTACATAAATAATCACAACTTTTTCAAGTGACTAAATTTTCACTTAACAAAGAAATCAACATCTAACAAATAATAACTAAGGGGGAATTGATGCTTTTTTTGTTTTTTTTTTGGCTTTGGAGAAGAACTCAAATCAGGGATCTTCCAAACTCCCACCACACATTAGAAGTAAGTCACATACAACACAATGATCTAATATTAGACAGTTCTTATATAAGAACTGAAACCAAGTTAGAAATAAAACAATTTCATGTGAATGTGAGGGGGCTGGAAATATTTTTAAAAGAATGTTTCTCATTGTTGCATGGCTAGTGAGAGTAACTGCCAAAATGTGGGCAAAACGAGAGAATTATGCAATGGGAGGAAAGAAATCAAAACAGGTAGCATAATTTTGACTCTATTGTTATCAGAGGTTTTTTTTTTTTTTGAATTAATAATAAAATTGAGCAGGTGGAATGAGTCAGTTGATGACTCAGGAAGGCCCATAGGAAACTTAAAACTGTTAGAAGCAAAACAGTCTTCCTTATCATGAACTTCACTTTCTTTAAATGGTCTTTCAACAGAAAACTTAATCTGTAAGATCTGCACATTAGGGTTAGCAGTTAAGTACTCCCCGCAATAAGCATCCCTGGTAAGTACCTCCCCCTGGTAAGTAAACCCCTCCCCCACACATACTTATCTGACTCTAAACTTTTATAAAAATGATAAATTGTTAGGACGGATTATTCGCACTATTTCTTTCAAATACAAGAAAACAAATATTTTTAGGGTATAGTCTAGAAGTGGCTGTGGGGGTGGTGAGGTATATAATTGAGGAAATAATCTCTATTTTGTATCTTAAAATGAGAGCACCCTTACCTCAGGCCTTACTCTTACCAGCACCTCGGAATAACTTTCTGACATGTCTCCCAGCTAGAATCTCTCTCCAGTGTTCCCACTGCACGGTTTCAGGAGATGATTATAAACTGTGATGATAATCGTGATGATTTTCTGATGGCAATCCCTCAGTGGCCCTCCCCCGCCACCCCAGGTCCTGCCACCATGAGCTCTTTTGGCTACTTTCAGCCTCTGTCAGACCCTGGGACACGGTGATCTCCGTCAGGGCCACCTGCCCTCTGGTTTTCATTTATCTGTGCTTTCAAATGTTGTATCCATTTTGAAGCCTCCTCTGTTCTCATATCTTATATTTTGTCCATCGCACCACCTCATAATATTTTTTTTTATATTTACCACGGTTAGCACTTTATGCTGTTCTGTAATTATTCATATGTTTTCTCTAGTTCCAAACGGTGTGTGCCCGGCCACCACACTCAGAACCTTTCGACTTTGGTGACCCTCTGCCTTACTAGGTGTGCATGTTGCTGGCTGAGGAAGGACTGTAACATTCTTGTCTGAGTCTCTTCCTGACATTTCTTGGGACTCTGGAAGTGCCTCCTGTGGGAGGAAGTCACTCCATGAAATCTTCTTGCCTCTACTCTTGTGGAGGCTATTCCCTTGTTTGGGGTCCTGTATTTGAGGCTGCGAATCTTCCAGGCAAATCCACTCCTAAAACCTCCCTATTGTCACTGACCAGCTGGTACCTTTTTTTGACATTATTAAAATTTAGCTTTTCATTGACATCTCAGCTCCCTGTTCTAGGAAAGGATGTTTATTCTATTTTGACATAATAGAAGGGAATTCCTAAAATATCCCCACAGGAACACAGGGATATTCTGCTTCCACATCCCAATCTCCTTTTAAGAAGATTTGCTCTCAGTGATCAAATTTTCAGTATCGACAGGGGCTTTCATATTCACGTCACTGGCGAGACACCGTGACTGGTTGTGATGGTGCTCAGTGATGGCCGTGACCCATCTGTCGTGTGATGACATGTTTGAGAAATGTTCATCTGAAAAGAAGTTAGAGACTTCACATATATATTACCACCATGCATACTTTGAAGGTGCGGTGGAAAGATCTGGAATAGTCAAGGAATAGCTAATTTCGTACGACATTATCTCTATTCACCACTAGGTTTTTAAAGGAAAACTTGTTAGTACCGCTTCACAACCACTTTCCTGAAAACCTTAGTGCCAGTTAGGTCTCCAAGTTCAGAATTTTTCTGATTTTGTTATTTATGTCCCATTTCCAGTAGGATAAGGTGGCACCCCATCATAAGACGCTAATAGTATCCATGGTTGTTCTAAAAAAACACTTTTAAGAGAGAGCTGGCATATACCTTTGCTCTTTATTTTACTGCCTGGAAGGTAGATGCTGCCATGTTGGATTCTGAGGATGAGGCATGAGGAACATGAGTTGAAAGGGACATGGGACAAGCTAGCCCTGCACAGCTTACCTCTGGGCTGCATTTGCATGAGAGAGAAAACAACTTTCTGTCTTTTTTTAACCATCGTTATTATTTATTTATCTGCTGTCACATTCAACAAACCTAGTCATAAATAATTCAGTTCTACAAAAAATTAAAGTCCCAGACTTGGTAAGGTTTTTAATTCCTTCCTGGGTGACATAGTCAATCTATGTCTCAATTTGTGCCTAGAGAAAGCCAGATATCAATGCGTTATATTTTAATATGCACGGTACATCTAATTAGATTTTATGCATAAAAATACGGACATATTACAGAATCCAGAACAGGGAGGGCCATTTATGGGTTTGGGGTGGCTTTACTTTCCTCATGTGTCTTTGTAGTAAAAGTTATAATTTTTTTTAAGTGTATGCAAAATTGATTCATCACCATGGAAGAAACCTTTCCCTCATTCTAACAAGTAGTTTTGCCTTGATTTTTCTAATTCACAAGCATCTGTGATTCGATAGTGACTGAAGGATACCTGCATGTAGCTTGGAACAGTCAGGGAGAGGTGCTACTCTGAATTTCCTAAGGAGACGATGAAAAGTAATTCTAAATCAAATAGAAGTCTGTTTTGCTTATTCATTTAAGGCTGATTCTTCCTTGATTCTGGGCCAATCAGAACTTTTGTGTGTCTAAACTCAGAATAATTTATTCAACACTGGCTCATGGGAATTCCTTTAAATTTTTTTTTGAAAGTTCAAGGTTGGCAGAACCTGGAACAGTGGAGACTCCAAAGAACTCTGAGTCTGAATCTGCCAGTTTTGGCAGCTGGCCATTCTTATTGATGGGTTTTATCACTATTGGTATTATTGGCAAAATATTTTCTCTCTCCAAAAAGCCCAACTTATATTTTAGTTTTGTTTTATAATTAATGCATATATTTTTACAGGTTCTCTTATTTCTCTTAACAGGTGAATACTGTCTGTGCATAATTAAGTTTTCCCTTGGGATCATGAGTCTCATTTACTCACCCCTTGCACATACTTTGGTCGATTTTTGCTGTGGCCTGGACAGAAATGGGTATAAATGCCTCAATGCACAGGTTTACAAACGACACTCTCAGATCCCTGAGGAGTCCACAGTGGCTTCTCACGTGTTGCCAAGGAATATACCATGGTTCCTGATCTTTCTCACAGCAGGTCAAATTTTATCTGCCTCATTTGTCAGATGACCGTGTAAAGTTGTGTTTGAATAAATGATACAATGCTGAATGAAAAGTACTGGCGGACGTCAAATCAATCGTTGCTGTTGAAAAAATAGCCTCCAATGTCTGTTCTGTTAAGTGTTGGTAAACATTCTCAGTATTAAAGCATTCGAAGTATAACAGAGTCATTGAACCAGTTTTTATGAATTATGGGTCGATGCAAAGGAGGTAGGTTTATTGTATCTTTTCTTAGCAGCAGAGCTATGTTTCGATGCTTTATTTGTGAGTTTGGAGCACTGAGAAGCATTGGGGGAGGGGATGGGTTTGGGACAAAGAGATTTAGGAGGCGCTCATCTGATGAATTGTTACAGTGAACGAGAGAAGACTAGGCATGCTTCCCCAAATGCTTTCTGCACAAGGATAAGACATAGACAGTGCGGATGAATTGGGTGCATTAAAGTCTCCTTAAGTTAGGTAAGTGAATATAATCAGTCTTCCCTTTCTCAAGGACATAAGCTGGCTGAGCCTCGGTGTGGATGTTTCGCACACATCTGTGTATCTGAGTCTTAGCAAGGCCTTTCGAGAACCCCCTTAAGCACAGTCAGGCTTCCCCTCTCCACACCGTCCGACCCTCATTTTCTCCTTCCTTATGAAAGCTGTTTTCACCTTTAGCTTTACCGACCAGCCTCCTTAGTGTACCCTCGGCCCTTTGCTCTCAGCTGTGGCCCTTGTCTTGTACTTCTGAGACTGAGTCACTAAGAGGAAACCACCTCCGCCTCACATCTTCAGGCAGCTCAGCACCCAGGGAGCCCGGCTCCCCTGATCAGCCCCAACTGCGCCAGTTACTGAGACATGGGGTTTCCAGTGCTAAAGCAGGTAGGTCCCAGGCAAACTGGAATGAACTGGTTATCTCACCAGCATCCTTACCTCTCTAAACCTTATCTTTGGCTCAGCGTAGTCCCTTAAGAATCTGTCTTTGTCTCAAGAAAGCTCTTGAGAGGTACTTTGCTTAAGCTCTTGCTTAAGAGGTACTCTGTAGTAAGTCAGTGCCCAAATTCTAGATCCCATTACTGAATGTACAGATTCTCCAGCTAATTGTGGCTCTGCCTAATGTCTCGTTGCTGACTGTTCAGATTTCTCTGTCTTGCCTCTGCCGTGACTTATGAGATCTGAATCTCCAGCCTCTAAATTCCTCTGCCCCTGCTCTCTCTCTCTGGGCAGAATTTCTGTGGCTGCAGCTCCTCGCAATGACCCTTGGCTTGGCAAATTTTGGTTCCTCACTCCTCTTGTGATGCCCCGGGGGCTGTACCACTGTGTGTAGACTGGCATGCCATCCATCAATGGCCAGCGAATGAATTCATATCAGGGATGAATTAAAAGGTAATAATAAGCTTTAAATTTAGCTTTGAACCAAGCTGTCTGCCCTTAGCAAGAACTAAGGCCTAGAAGATCTGGAACCCCAGCTAAACAATCAAGGAAGGACAGGTTGTCTAGGGAAGTTTAGGGTATTCTGACTCTGGTAAGCTATTTTAGTTTACCTCCATAACCTGAAGTTACCTTTCTGTCAGGTAAAGTGAACGGTGGCAGTTTTCCAAAGATAGGTTCTCTGAGCTGCACATAATAAGTCAGCCCTGAGTCTTGGTTGAAGGACCTACTGTGAGCAGGGGAAACTGCAGATGTTTAGTGACAAGATTCTTACCTGCAAAGAGAGGCCACTGATGAGGGAGAAGGCATACTGTCTCTCAGGAATGATTGCTCCTATGTCACCATCATTTATTCACTCCTTCCTTCATTCACTCAACAGTATTTTTGAGCCAATGCCAGACATTGATCCAGTCATTTAGAGAAGAAAATGGATAAATACCCCTGTGTTCATGGAGTTTATATGTGAGGAGAGCAAGGCAGATGATAAATGAACAAAGAAATATAAATGATATTGAGAAAAGTAAAGCCGAAGGGAAAAGAAGTGCTGGGGGAGGAGCTGCAATTTCAAAAGAGCAAAGAACATTCTTGATGAGAAGGTGACATTTAAGCTAAGCCTTAAAGGGAGTGGGAAAGCCAGCCATATGGACGTGGACAGGAGGAGGGGGTGTTCCTGGCCCAGAGGAAGACAAATGCCCGGCACCTGAGGCCAAAGCGTACCTGGAGAGATAGAGGGTCTGTGAGTAGGCCAGCACGGCTGGATCAGAGTGAGGAGGGGGAGCCAAAGACATCAGGGAATGCCCTCTGACACGGCAGGCTACAGACTGGCCCGACAAGCCCCCACCCCTGGGGAATACCGCCAACAGCCTTTCTCCTAGGCATCTCCCTTGTCCTGCGGTGGGCCATTGAGCTCTGACCTGGCGATGAGCTACTTGAGTTTGAATCCCTGCTTTGTCCTTAATTCACACAGGCCATGTGACCTCTTCTGGCCTGGATTTCCTCATCATAAGATAGGAGGTTGAGCTTGTCGATTTCCAGCTCTTCTCAGGACTGAAGTTCAAGTGTTCTTTTAAAAGCACACATAATATGGTAGGATTCTATTTCATATGCTAATATGCCCTTTCCTAAAGAATTTATTATGAAAGTTCTTTTTACCTACAACATACAAGTGAAAAACAAAAGCAAGAGCTTTTGAGGTACAATAAAATATTTTAAATTTTATATTATTATTATTTTATTGTTGGCAAATTTGCAGAAGATTGGTGGGCTAAGAGGAGGAGAAGTTTAAGGAAATTCAATTAAACTGTTACTTTCCTATGCAACCATTAGACATCTTCACATAGATCAGTTCATTGTTTTTGACTTCAAAATAGGTGGAAAAGGTAAAGGAAATAACACTAAAGACTTTGACAGCTAAGGAAACAGAATGGCAGAATTTAGGGCATCACTCACCCAGTTAATGGCAGAAGCAATATTAGAACCAGTGTCTCTTGGGTCTGAGTCTTATGATTATTTCCCCCTGTTGCAATGAGAACCACAGGGACATTTAATGATGAAGTCTGTAGACGTCGCCACCGAAATAACATGCTGTGAGGAAGCCGATCACGTCAGCTTGCGTCTGGCCCTCCGTCGTTGTAGGCTGTGTTGTCCCGTACTACACTGGAACCTTCTCCCATCACAAGTCATTCTCATTCAATCCACCCCCCTCCCCCCAAAACATTGAGGGAGCACCAGAGCTTAACACCGACCAGCAGGGAAAACAGTTAAAATGAACTGTGCTGAGTGCGTAAGTGAGATGTGGGTTGTGTGCATGGCACACAGCTGGGGGAACGCGTCACCACTCTGGTTTCAGAGACTAAGAAGGCTTCACAGAGAAGATGACATTTCAGCTGACTTGGAGGAGATGAACGGGAGTTTGCCAGGCACAGAAAAGAGCAAATGGCATCCAGGCAGACTCATTACATACAAAAACATGTTTATGGGAAGGTGCGTGGCACATATGGAAGTGGTAGTAATCCATCATGGCCAGAGCCAGCAGTAAGCTGAGCGTGGAAGGGAGACGAGGCTTAAGGAAAGAAGTAAACTCGAGAGAAAAGTCACACGTTAAATTTCACATATTTAACATCTAGGAGCCGACTCGAAGTGAAAATGTCACCTACGGGGAAGATCTCGTCTCCTCTAGATTTCTTCTTCTTCCTTTTTCTTGGATTTCAAAGTGAACTGGAGAAATCTCTTCATTTCCTGCCCTCCCTTTGCTCTCACACCCTTTCCTACCTCTGCTCTGTTGTTCCAGGCGGGGTCATGCTTTGCCTTGGCCTTGCCCCCTCTGGATAGAAGTTCTGGTCCTTCCAAGAAGCTGGCTTTTTGGATGTAGCACAGATACACACTATTTCTATTTCAGTTCCTTTGTCTGCCAAAACCCAGGAGGGAGCGCTAAGGCCAGTGGCAACCCTTCTTCGAGGAGATTTGACAGGATCTGGGAACACTGTGCGAAGCGGGACCCTTGCCCAGCAGCACAGTGCGGCCAAACGCGCCCCCTCCCCGGGAGTCCCCAAGGACCTCCCCCCCACACGTTTCCGGGGAGCTGACCGTTAATGTCTGCACCTAGAAAACGGACTTGACTCCCACACCCAGAAAGTACTCTTCCAAGTTGAAAAACAAAAAAACAAAAAACAAAAAAAATACAATCGTTTTTTTTTTTTTTTTTTTTTTAAATGGGGTAACATCTCTGGAATACATCGTTCTCAAAATAAGATTCTCCAATTTGGAAAAATCTAGCTGAAATAAATGAAAATAACAGATGGAAGAGAAATAACAGAAGCCATCCAAAGAACAGCAAGAGCTATGAAGTAGGGAATCATCTGTCTAGAAAATGGTACTCAGTTGTACTTTTGAAATTAAAGGTACATTGACTCCTGAAGAGATTGTGACTTTCCTCTTGACAGCTCCCCTCTACACATTATGTCCTTTCTGGGCCAGGGTTAGCGCACGAGAGGGACGGTTTGCTTTTCTATTCCTGTCTCTCCTATTTGTGCAGTTCCCATCTGTTCCAAGGGGTTCAGATCAGCCATTCTGGTCTCCCGGATGGAGGTTTGGGCTCT
>CM053502.1:167891910-167920095 GCA_028627145.1 Eidolon dupreanum | reverse complement strand
TGATATTTATGGAGACACGGTAAGTGTCAATCATGGATTTAGAGGAGGTTTCCTATGGAAACAGGTTCGAACTTGCCCTGTGCGCCCGAGTGAGCCAGTCTAATACCAGCACCACCTGGGACCTGTCACCTGCCCACACTGCTGTGCACAGGCGTCGGAGCCAGGCCAACTGGGCCGCTCGTTAGCTTTGTCATGGTTTGTGACTCGATTAAGGTGTCTCCTGTGAACATATGACTATTTTATAAGGTTGTGTTAAAGACTCTTCTGTGAGGTAATGAATCTAATGCTGCTAATAGGATGCCTGGCGTATAGTGGTGGCTTCGTTCACAGCAGCGTTAGTATCAGCAGACTCTGCATAAACATAAGGAAGGAATTTTCAAGAAATAGGGTGATCCAACAGCAAATGAGAGCCTTTACAGGTAGTGAGCTTGCTGACCCTGGAGGTGTTCAAGCAAAAGCTTGAAAACCACTTGGTAGAATGAATTCAAACACCTCCTCTCCGTATTGGACTAGGTGGCTTTCAGGCAGTCAGTGGTTCTAGATCCCTACCCATTTCTTAACTCCTTAAACTATTTTTCAAATTCATAATTTATCTGTTTTCAAAAATCTAACAAGTAACAGTTTTAGCGATAATTATTGCATTTCTATATTTGTAGATAACTGGCACATATGGAGGTGGAATAGCACAATTTGATATTTTCTCGTGTGCCAGATTTTTTTTTAATAAATATAGAAAATCCTATAGTTATGAAAAACTATTTGTTAAAATTAAACATATATGCAACCAGGCATCTGTTGTGATGTATCAGATTTCTTGAGAACTGGTTTTCCTATTGCCATTGGGTAAAACCCAATATTAGCTCAGAGCTAAGAGGCTTAAGTCTCAGAGTGCCCAAATAAAAATTGAAAAAAAAAAAAAAAAACTTTACTAATTCCTGCATGCAATGCATTTCTATTTATTCTGGTTAACATTTAATTTTCTATCTATAAAAATTAAAAATTGTCCCTTCTCTGTAAAAAATTATAGTAGAATTTTTTCTTTTTTTTCAATGATGAAATTTCAAACAGACTGCATGCTACAGTGGAAAGCTTAGAGCCAGCTAGATTTGGGCATGAATTCAGGCTCTCTCTCTCTTTCTACCCGTGTGATCTTGGGTAAGTAGTTTAACATCCTTGAGCCTTCTTTGCCCACCAGTAAAAGGCAGATAATAAAACCTTTTGGTATATGGTAAGAGAGAAATATCATCAACAGAGTGCCTTGCTTGCAGTTGATATTTAAATGTTGATTCTCTCTTTGATAGGTGTGAGTCTACATTTTGGAAATGACAATAGGAATTGTACTGACGATGGTAATAGTTATTAAAGTAATATCTACTATTTATAGAGTGCTTCCTTTGTGCTGGGTACTAGATTAAACTTTTAAAAAAACATCATCTCTCTTTACCCTATCTATAGCTCCGTGATGCATGGAAGCAAGACCACTTTACTAGAGAGAAAACTGACTGTTAGAGACGTTAACGTCTTAAAGGCCCTAAAGTATGCAAGTGGCAGAACTGGATCTCAGATCCAGGGTAAACCGATTCCAGAGCCTGTTTTTTCCTCTTCCTCTATGCTGCTTAGCTAATATTCTAGAAGAATCTTTTGAAGAACTAAACTAATGGTAATAGTGTTTTATACTTAGCATAGTAAGATTTTTTTTTTTTCTTATACTGGTTGAATTTTCACAATCTGCTATCTTTTTGTAATCACAACTCCCACAGATTTTGTTAAGTAGCCATTGGACCCAGGACTCCTTGCCATGACTGTGGTTTTGAGTCTCCCATTAGGCCTGTTTTGATACTTTTATGTTTTGACTATGGTACTGAACTAAAAATAGTGTTTATTGTTCTCACATTATTCATTTGCATGGCAAAAAATTCAAGGTAATAGGATCAAGGCAAAGATATAGATTAGTGAGTTTCGTCTTCTGTCTCCCTTCAGTTGGGGAACTTCACTTTGGGTCTGTTGTGCCTCCACCAGAAGTCAAGCCCAGTTGCTTCCATTCCCACTGGAGTGCCCAACGGACAGGCGCCTTGCCCACAGTAGTTGCAGAGAGTGCCCGGTACTACTGCCTGATGACTGCCTGTGACCCCTGGAACTTTTGGGTGAACACCTGGTCTTTTGGTTTAGAAGGACACCACTCAGCTTTCTCTGAATGTCAGTGTTTAATTTGCTAGCTTCCAATTTTGACTTATTTTTGAGAGTTCACATCTCCTTTCAGACAAATTAGGTTAAACTGCTCATGGTGAGGGAGCTTCTTGACCTTGAATCATTTTCTCTTTCCTTTTCCAAGGAGAGTTGACAAAGGGGCTGACAGATGAGATTTAACACGGTCTAGAGAAACCAGAGAGAGTTTATGAGCACAAGCATATAGATCAAGGAGCAAGTAAACATGTCAGAGACTAGTGGCATCACCTCCAGAACAGAAACAATCCACACATTTTTGATGATTATATCTAGCGCCACACAAATTTCACAGTATGCATTTTTAAACCGTCTTCTACATTAAATGTCCTGATATTTAACAGATTCTAAACACATTTTAGGTAAGCAGTATAAAAAAAAATATGAAGAGATCCAAACATGTCAAGACGCTCATATTTCATTTAAAAGGCAATTGTACATCTTTTATTTTTCAGTTTGATAAGAGTTTTTCCTGTATCCATGAAAAAGAAGCAGCTCTTGGGTTCAAAGAACCCTCATTGCTAATGTCACACAAAAGGTCCCTAAAGAAAGCTACTCGACATTCTGTTTCCAAATTGTAGACCACTTGGAAGAGAACAAGGAGACGCAATTGAAAAGGAACATATGATTGATCATCATCTAGGGCAGTGGTTCTCACATGTAACACGTATCAGAATCACCTGCTGGGCTTGTGAAACCAGAGTCTCAGGTACAGGAGGTCTCCAGGGCCCGAGAATTTGCGTTTCTAACAAGTTACCAGGTGATGCCAATAATTCCAATCTGGAGATCCTACTTTAAGGACCATTGATCTGGAGCAGTGCTGTCTAATCAATACATAATGTGAGCCACATAGGTAATTTTAAGTATTCCAGTAGCTTCATAAAAAGGTAGAAAGGAACAGGTGATATTAGTTATAGTAATGTATTTCATTTAACCGGAAATGTCCAAAATATTATCATTTTAATATATAGTCAATGTGAAAACTATTAATGTGACATTTTACATTCATATTTTTTCTTATGAAGTCTTCAGAATCTGGTGTGTATTTGTGCTTACGGCACGTGTCACTTTAGGCTAGCCACATTCCAATCGAATAGCCACGTGTGGTTACTGGTTACTGTATTAGAAAGTGAAGAGTGAATATTCCAATAAATTACATTGCAAAGAAAAAGCTTAGAGTGGTCAATAGAGATTCTCAACCTAGGCTGCACATCCAAATCACTTGGAGGAATTTAATTATACCAGTGCTTAGGTCCTACTCTCAGAAAAAACTTATTTAGTTGGTCTGGGGTCGATGTAGCCACCAGTATTTTAAAAAATCTCCCCCAGTGATTCTAATATGCAGCCAAATTGAGAATCACCAGGGAAAATGGAAGTACAACTAAATGTAGGATCCCCCTACACGTTTCCTTAGTGCAGTGGTCTGAATGTTTATGTTCCCTGCAAAAATTCTTATGCCAAAATCCTAACCACAAAAGTGGGTGGAGTAAGAGGTGGAGGCTTAGGTCATGAGTGCAGAGCCCTCACGAATGGGATTAGTGCCTTTATAAAAGAGACACTGCAGAGAGCTGCTTAACCCTTCTACCCAGTGTGGACACCATGAGAAGTAGGCAGTCTGTAGTCTGAGAGTGGGCCTTCACCAGAACATGCCCATGATGGTGCCATGGTCTTGGACTTCTGGTATCCCAAACTGTAAAAAATGTGTGTGTGTGTGTGTGTGTGTGTGTGTGTGTGTGTGTGTGTTTTGACAAGCTCCAAGGTTTGAATTTAAAAGATAGATGAGATAAGAAAAAGAGAGAATGAACATCAATCATATTTTTGTTGAGACCTACAGAGTTGAAAGTTCTGAAAACATCAAGGCCAACCCAATATTTTACAAACAAAGAAAGTGAAGCCCAGAGGTGATAATATTTGGCAATATTAATAAGACATCGATAACTGTGAGAAAGATACCTTCAAAAAGATTGCTTTATTTAATCTTTATTACCCTGGGAGCAGATATTATTGCTATGTTACAGAAGGTGTAGCTGAAATGCAGACATCTCAAGCTGGCTGGCCAACCTCAGTAGTACCAAATCAACAGCATATACTAAGTTGTAAATAAAGCAGCTAGTTCCAGAACTGCTGTTTGCATGGTTTCCTCTTGCCCGACTTGTCTCATTTAACTCTGATGCGATTGTCCTTTCATCTAGAACTGTGGGTACACTCTCCCTTACCTACCTGTTTGACTGAATACAATTTCCTCAATTTTAAAAAAACTAAAGACAAATTTCACTAATAATAAGAAAATGTAGTCAGTGGCTTCTTTCCACTGAGAATCTAGATAATTTTCCAAATGCTTGGTGGGGGAGGGGGGGCAATCAGGGGTAGGAGTTAGGGAGGTGTGGTGGTAAAAGATGATTAAAATAGGCTGACCATTTCCTCTTACTTTTCTGTTTTAAAGGGGACTTCCTCTGGGTCATCATTCATATTCGATTCGCTGAGTGTTCCTTTTCTTAGAACTTGCAAGGCACTTTGTGTGCGAGGGCACAGGATACCCTACAGACGGCGCGCCAGTGGGTTTTGAGAGCCTGGTGAAGGCGGGCGATGCAGGCCTCCAAGTGCAGCTTTGGAGGTCAGGGGCAGGGGCGGAGGGACCCCGGCTTGTCGGGGACTACTGTGCCACACTCTTACATGGGTTTATCATGAGCGCTCCTGAATTCAAACAGTTGCCTATGGGGTCTTTTGTAATTTCCTATTTATAAAGTTTAGTACATTTAATATGTGGCTGGAATCTCAAAACCGAAGTGACTTCAACTTTTATTTATTTCAAGTTCCTTGCTTCTCTTTACTAGTTTTAAGTCTAGGAAATGTCTATCTATTCGAAGGTAAGAATTACAATTACATTCCAGTGTTTCAATTATAGTGTTTTTCCTGGCCCACTTTTCATGTACTTCAAAATCACTAAACAAAATGAAATAGGAATTTGAGTCTCTCATTGATCTTTCCTCAACTTCTCCTTCAACACTAATAGTGTAAGTAAATCTACCTAATTATGTGTTATTCTTGTGTATAGGCTGAGTGTGACCTTGGAATCCCATGCTGAGAACCTTAGCCCTGAAATACTGCCTTGCAAACTTCTATTTTTGAATGGCTGGATCTGAAAAAATCCCATCAAAACACTGTTCAAATCAATATTGTGAATTCTTGAAATTTGGTGACTACTGGCATGTTATCCATCCTTCATTCACTTATTAGCAGATGGTTACATTATGAATCTGAGGACATGACAGGAAGGTAGGAACTTTGAATGATATTCATATGGATGTTTGGCCAATTTATACTAGATTCAGGTCGATAAAAAAGAGAGGGCTTCCTATCGTGGACAGGTAGGAAGTAAGGTGGGATGGTTAGATTTGGTTGAATTAAGTAAACCTATACAATTAGGCAAAGCAATCTGCCCCCCAAATTTTATTCTTGATAAGAAAAGGGCATTGTTGTTTTTTTCTTATTTGTTGATTTATGGAACTGAATTTGTGTCATGCGCCAAGGGTTGCATGGTGGCAGTGGTGGGCAGGGGGCACTTGAGCTGCCCTCAACATGATTAGGTCTCACTCAAGTCACTCCAAATACCAGGTGAACAATATGTACTTGCTATCCAAGTCCCCTCGGTTCCTTATGACCAGGCTAGATTTTCTCCCTATATAATAAGATGCTCAGTGTGACTTGTCCTGAGCTCTCTCTGGTTCATTCAGCTGAGGCCTCAAAAGCTGAGGAGGACATGACAGGTGCCAACTATCTTCCACTCTAAAGCTATACACAGGAGTACCTATCACATGACAGGAGGTTGTGAGTCCAGCATCGCTCGTCACCTCCAGTCTTTACACAGAGGGGAGGTCTTGAGAACTGCTTAGGGACAGCGGTCAGAGTGCTGTACATCCTCTACCATCTTGAACAGTGAGCAGGACATGTGTCTCCTTCGCCAAAGCCAGCTGGAGGAGGGAGCTTAAGAGAAACGACCAGAGAACTTGTCATGTCTTCCGGAGTTTGGGGAACACTCCATAAAGGTGCATGCTGGCTGGAGCTGGCAGAGAAAGAGAGGCCTGAGCTCCCGGCAAGAGGCACACCACCCAGAGCAGGGCAGAGGGTCCTGACCTCGGGCACAGCAGGGGCCCAACAAAGGAGGCCAAGGCTGGAGGAGCCTTGAAGGTGTCTTGACCTCAAGGAGGGATGGGGCATTTCATTCAGGGTCAAGAAAGAGTTATTTCAAAGGGATGTAATAGAAAAGACAAAGTTTCTGTTAGCATCTTACAGAAAATGGTTATATAAAATGCAATTTCAAGTCATTCCAAAATAAAGAGACAATAAAAGTAAAGGCATGGTTAATTTTGCAGAGTCCCCTGGCTTTACCTAAGTCAGCTGTCCCTAAGGAATTTTGGAGCTGTCACACTAATTATATTGCACTGGAAGGTCATCTAGCAGAGAGAGAGGTCAGAGGAGCTGGACTAGAGAACTTCTGCCTTTCTTTTGGCCTTTTCCCTTATTTCTCCCACCATCAGAAGTCCTTGCATGAGCTCCCATACTGAGCCCCTGTGTACTCCATCACCGCACTTATAAATCATTCTTAGTTATTTGACTGTGACTCATCTCCTGAATTAGATGCTTAGCTCTAACGTGTCATGAATTCATATTTGTTTTCACGGCACCTAGGACAGCTCCTGGCCCACTGTATTTGTTCTAGAAATGCTTGTAGTGAGACAGAGAGTGAGTCTCAGTTCCACTAGTAGGTCTTTGGAAGTCAGGGTCTTCTTTGACAATTTGCTTTACTTGGGCTGCAGTTTTCTCAGTTGTAGAAAGATTGGTCTCAATTACTAAGTTTCTTCCAAACTACAAATCTCTGATGCAGTAAGTGTAAGAAAAGAAAAATCAAATAACAGAAAGAATCAAAGATGATGTTAATGGTTGCCAACTTGAAAGAACATAGGAACATCATGGTACTAACAGAACCTATTTCAGTTAGGAGCAATAATTAGAACATTGAGAAGAACTTCTCTGAAACATGTTTATCTGAGATAAAAGAAATATATCCATTGAAAGACCAGTCTGTATGTCAGGTTTAAGTTGGAAATTTGGAGGTTATTCCTATACAAGTGATAGAAGATTGATAATAAAGTTGATTTAAAGAGAATAAAGCAAAGCAGGAAAAGCAGATTGAAGGTAAACAGAATTGGTAGGTGGAAGAGAAGGATTCTTCTAGAAGGATAAGGCTAATAAGAGGAGATTGGAGGAAGCACTGTCCTGTAGGAACCTAAAGAAAAAAATAACTGTAGGGATGTTTTGTAGAAATGAAATATTTTTTGATACTTACAGTTCAAAGTAAAAAATCGAAGCTTAATTTGGACAGATCTTTGACTTCTCATCAATCCTCACGAAGCAATGTCAACTATTTTACCATTGCTGTCCCATGAAGGGCTGTCAGTGTGTCTTGTTTTACTGTAACGATAAGCACCCACAAGACAGAAAGCTCCAAATGGAACTGGAAAAGAATTAAGTTGCATTTTAAATATCTAATTATTGCAACAAGAGACGTGAAATTATTTCAGGGAGATTTTTAATGGATTACTTTTGGAGCAGGCCCAAAAGCACTCAAACAGTTAATAAGTTCTTGCCCACACCAAAGACACATTCATTCTTCCTGCAAATATCTATCTGATGTCATGTGTCATGTAGATGGGACTACATCTAGTTCTTTAAAGAAAAACAAAAATCGTTAGTTTTTAGGAACCAGCATGTGGATGCGCTGCAACAGGACCTTGGAAGAGAATTAGGAAATTAGTCGTTCAACTTCAAGTCCAACAAGTGAAGGCTTAGAACCAGCCGAACCAGATGAACTAGTGTAGGGGATGGGATAACCAGAAGCTTTGGAAAGAAAACCAGTATAGAGAAGGAATCTACTTAAATAATCTAAAAATACACTTATTGGGTATTACAAAATTTGTTCCTTTTTTTTGGTCTTGGGGTCCATGTGCCTCTATGGGATGTCCACTAACTTTATAGGAATCCACAGAAGTGCCGATAGGAGAACACACCCCACTATTTCTTTTCCTCATCTCCAGAAAGGGAGAAAGTAGGTCCATGGAACCTTCCAGGCAGAGGGAGAAAATGATGGTCTGTATTCAAAAACCTCTTTGTATAGATTATGAGCTGCAATACCATGAACTCCAAGAACAGTCTGAAAATTTCCGAGAATGCTGGGTGTGAGAGAGCTGAACTGTATCAAAGAACGCATCCAAAGGACACATTTTCAAAAGAAAAAAAATTGCCAGCAAAGAACACTGTAGACAATCAACATCAAAACGGGGGCTGGGATAATCACAGCTAAAGGAACAAAAGTTAACCACTCTCCCTGCAGCTCAGCTGGCCTATTATACCTCTGAATACCCAGGCTTACAATGCCTCCCCCTCCCTCCAATTTCAGAGGTGTCAGACAGGAGACACAGTGCCAGCGGAAAACCTTCCACCGAGCTCTTGTTAGCTAACCGCGGTGTTTTGTTCTGCGGTTGCATGTCTGCACAGGCCGTCATTCTGTCAGTCATAATTACCACCTGTTCGCGGGCTCCCTTCAGGTTCCATCACCTCTGCAGCATTAAGCAGCCAGCAGCAGGAAACAGTGTCGATTGCCCGGGAGCAGCGACTGTCAGGCTCTGGGTTTCAGAGTCTAATTGCTGCCTGTGCACAAATAGCCCTGGCCTCTTCCCCTGCATCCCCCTCCTGGATGGAAAGGAAAAGCCCCAGCTGCAAGCTCTAACACTAACTCGCATGCTCTCGGCAGAGCAGATCAGAGGCCCGTCAAATGTCATTTTTATGCCACGAGTCAGATCTGAACTCTCACAAAAACATGTCGTTTTCTTGAAAAAAAAAAAAAAAAGGTTCAGTTTAAAAAAATCGGTAGAGACCACATCTTTTTGCCCCTGTTATTCAGTGCTCAGCACCTCATAGATTGTTTTTGTTTATAATCTTATCGTCCTCTGAAATTTTTTTTTCTCAGGGATTTTCTTAAGAATGATGTTCAGATTCTATATTTGCAACTTTTCCCACTCATTCTATTATCCGATGAACAAATCATTAAAACACTAGTTAACATTAATTGAGCACTTAGTGTGTGGCAGGCATTGTTTTAATACTCTGTGTTAAATGCTCAGTTTATTTTTCACAATGCCCCAGTCAGGTAGGTACCATTTGATTCCTTCTTATGGATGTAAATATTAAGGCATAGGATGGTTAAGTTCTAACAGTTCCTTAACCATGCCATCATCTTTTCTTGCCTCCAAACCTTTGCACGTGGTGTGTCCATAATGTCAACACTGTTCTTCTCATTAAGCTAATTTCTGCATTTGCTAACAATTCATCTCAAATGTCAATTGTTTGGGAAAGATTTCCTGACCTTCTTCTCCTAGTCTGAATTAAATACACCTATGAACTTGGTTTATATTCCCTGGGTAACATTTATGCTACTGTAGTTATTGGTTGTTGTGTCTGTTACTTCTTTATGATCGGAGACTAGTAATCTCCCAAATAAGTTAGTTCCCTGAATCAACTTTCCTCTGACGCAGGACTAGTTTAACATTTATAAAATTATTAGCAAGGGAAAATGGTGGAACTTATCGCATTTAAAAAAAAAAATTTTTTTCTCTTAAATTTGCTAAAATATCAGGTTTTCAGCTTTATGTGGTTATCATGAAGCACCAGTCACAAATGTTTACTACTGACAATGTTGTTTGGGAAGAGAATATGACTTAGAATTTTTTAAATGTCATATTTATGCAAATAGTCTATAGTTTCAAAACTATAATGCTTCCATGTAGGAACTTAATTGGAGTAGAACTGTTTTGCCTTCTTGTCTTAGGGAGGAGAAGATGGGATCATGTTGAGTAGGCCAGTGGTTGCCAAAGCTGACTGATCATGAGAATCACCTAAAGAACTTTGAAAAAAAAAAAGCAGATTTCCTGGCATCTTGCCACCAGTGGATTAGAATGTTTGGAACTGAGGCCCAGGGACATGCATTTTTCACATTGGTTAATTCTGATGATCAGCCAGTTTTGAAAGCAGTTCTATTATAGGCCTTGAGAGGGTGTAAAGTGGTTTGATTTAAGTAATGACTGAAAACACGTAAAAGTGATCTTCTGAGGTATGGACATGGGAACCCCAATGAGAATAAAATAAACAATTCACTAGTCACATCGAGAGCATGAAGCAAATTAACAAGAAATGGATTCCTGTACCTCCGCCCCAACAGAGTTCTTAATAACAGGCTCAGCTAGAATAACCTAGAGAAGCTTTAAGAAAATGCCTATGCCTCAGGGCCCACACTTGCCAATTAAATCGTAATTTTAATCTGAGCAGTACTCAAGCATCAGGATTCTTTGAAAAACAGCCAGATGATGCAGCCAGGTCAGTGGTGGGATTAACAGTAGTTAAGAACGTTCGAATTGGAGGTACTTCAGAAATCCTCATGTTCTGCAAAAACAGTACATCATTCAGACAGACCAGCATTTCCCAAAGACGTTCCCCAAGGTGCTAATTCCTCCAGATGCTCTGAAGTCAGGATTCTGTGATCAATATGTTTGAGAAATGCAGCTACTTCATACACCCATCTTGGAGACTTACATGTGTAGTGCATATTAACATTTCTGAGAAGACTCATGACCAAGAGAACTGTCAGCTTGGTTTCATCCAGTATTTCTCTGTGGAAACCACTTTTGACTTTTATAGCATCTACTAACATCGTATGGAGCTCCAGAAGCAATGACTCAAGGTAAGGAGGATAGGTCTAGAACCCCATGCAAGGCAGCTTGTGGC
This sequence comes from Eidolon dupreanum, assembly GCA_028627145.1. Taxonomy (NCBI): domain Eukaryota; kingdom Metazoa; phylum Chordata; class Mammalia; order Chiroptera; family Pteropodidae; genus Eidolon; species Eidolon dupreanum. The sequence continues at coordinate 167,909,034 of CM053502.1, read as the reverse complement.
TGAGTCTCATCTCTATCATGTACGATGGGGTGGGAGGGCCTAGACTTGGAAATCCCAGTTCTGATACTTCAGTGTTAAAATGATGGGTGTGATGGGCTGATGGAAGTGAACCACTGTTGATGTGCGTGCATCAGAATGCTTTGACCCTTTGTTCTATGATTTATTGGGTCAGAAAACCTTCAACAGGTCATAGAAACATTCTTGATAGAAACCTTCTTTCCCTCATATTCAAAAGAACAAAAAACTTTGGCATTGGCTTGGGGCCCAGATAGAATTTGGACTTGGACATTTACTTTCTCTGGTCATTGAAAAGTGAGTGAAAGTGACATACATTGAGTCCAAGCAGAAGCCTTCAATGTACTTACTTGTTTTGGCTCTGTCTCCTTGCTCCTCCCTCTCTGCTGAGAATGGCAAGTCCAGGTAGCAGATGCTACTGAGGACAGGGCTCCAGAATGAGTAGGCACATGGGCGTGAGCCCAGCCAAGCCCAGTTCAGTCCTCGTGTAGCCTGAGAAAAAGTAAATGTTTGTGATTGAAAACCAGGAAGGTGCTAGTAGCTTATTCCAACTTAATGCAATATATAAATCTTATTTGGCTTCTGATTCCAAAAAATAAAAAAACCAAACAACTGAAAATATATGACATAATCAGAGAAATTTGTATATTGACCTTAAGGAATTTGTGACATTTTTAAGATGTAATAGAAATATTTTGCTTGTGCTTAAATAAAATATCTTTATCTTAGTGATCCACACTAAAATACTTTTGCATGAAGTGATGTAATGCGGGAAAAGGGAAGTGGGTGGAGTTATTAATGAAGCAAGAACATCCAGAAATTGATAATCGTTGAAGCTGGGTAATGGGCAATTAAGCGTTCACTGTATTATTTTAATTTTTTATATGTTGGAAATTTCCTACAATAAAGTTAGAAAATCAATATTCACCAAAACTGTTCTCTATAGGTTGAAAATTCATGGAGTTTCTTGTTAGAATTATAACAATTTTCTAATTTTATAGCATTCTCAATGAGCCATCTCCTCCATAAAAGATTCAGCCAGAGATATCTAATAATTTCCACCATGTAATTATTATCACTATTTATCTCAATGGAAATTGATGAATATTTGGAGTTAGAATCCTGAGAAAGAGAAATGAAGATCTCGAGAACTCAAAGGATAATGATCCTTTTTGAATATTGACACACTTACATGTTTTTCCAGACATAGATTTTGTGTAGGCGAAAGCTATTTGATTGTAAAAGATCCGGTTTCTCCAAATTTTTCAGAGGTAAAAACTTCATTAATTAACATCAAGGAAAATGGAGCATCTGTTACTTTTTTGTCAACAGATTTTAATAATATTGAACATTGCTAATTGGATAGAACTGAAATATAGCTCTTTGTGTGTTAAATTAAGATAGTTTCTTCTGCTATTTTTTTTCCACGAAATTTTATTTAAACCATGGCAACTCTTCAGAGTTTTCTTCAACCACTTAAGTTAAAGTGATTTTGAATACCTATGATAAAAAAGATTTGTGACAGAAAATGCTGTCATTATTGCTGTTGTGATAGTTACCGTGACCTGGAAGGAGAAGAAAAGCCACTGAACTTGCTAATATTTCAGCTCAAGAGTTTTCCTGAATGTTTCTGAAGTTGGAAGATGAAACTGGCACACTTAATAGCCCGAGGAGAGGCTCCAAATGCAGCACTGGTTAAAGACCAAATGAAAGATCTGTGCGCATAGGAATGGTGGAAATGGTAGAGAGTAGATGTCTTTGTTTACAATCTTTAAACGCCGACTGTTATTACGAACAGATGGTAAATTAACCATGAATAGCTGGAGGTAAACTTTGGGCCCAATTTAACCTCTGCTCTAATTAATGAATAGAAATCAGAGGTGTCATTAAATTACTCAGAATCTAGTTTAGAAAGAAAGGGAAATAAAGGTAAAACTGGAATTGGGCAGGTTGGAGTTCAAATCTATACTTTACTGATTTTTAGCTGTGTGGCTTTGGACAAAGCACTTAATCTCCCTGAGTGTCAGCTTCTTTGGTTGATGGTGATAAAAAGACTTACCACGTAGGGTTGTAGGGAGGGTAAATTTTATCACAGTTGTCAAATTCTCTTGTTCCTCCACCTTCTCTCTGTAATATCGGAGAGATATTAGACTTCTAAATTTTTTGGTTTTCAAACACTGGCATTTCCATTAAATCCTCTTTGGTGCTGTTGGTTTCAGCGCTGGGTCATGTCAAGAGTCCATGTCACGAGCTGTGTGTGCCTGGGCTTTGCAGGAAAACTTCCTATCGGTGACTCAGCTTATTTCTGAGAAACTAGAGCTGAGAATGTTACTCAGCCTCAGCAGATTCTGAAAACTCTCACCTTGGGTGATTCATTAATTTTCCCAAAATTCAGTCACAAAGACTAGACCACGAAGGGGAGCATGACTCGGGCAAAACACAGCAGCTCGGAGCCCCTGCCATCTCAGCAGGACCGTTTCTCCCAGGAAAAATGACTCCAGTCCATCATATACAGTTATGCAAATTGTGCACAGCACAAGTCGGAGGGTACACTCGTGAATGGGACCCCCAGGCATCAGCCCTGTGTAGTCCAAGGTATTGGTTGTATGCTGTGGCCCTGAATCTGTGATTTCTTTCCTGGCTTAACGCTTCCAATGCCTTTTCTTTTTCTTATTTTTCCAAATGTATTGAGATATAATCGGCCAATAAAAATTATATACACTTAAGGTGTGCAACACGATGGTTTGATATACATAAATATTGTGAAATAATTACCGCGGTCAAGCACATTAACACATCTATCACATCAGATAGCTATCATTTTGGGGAGGGTATGATGAGAACTTTTAAAGTATACTCTCTCGGCAAATTTCAAATATGCAATTTGGTACTGTTAACGATAGTCACCATGCTGTGTATTAGATCCCAAGAACTTATTTACCTTATAATTGAAAGTTTGTACTTTTTGACCAATTTCTCACCATTTTTCCCACCCTCTCCGGTAGTCCCTTGTAAACACTATTCTTGCCTCTGATGCAAAGAGTTAAACTTTTTTAGATTCCCCGTATAAGTGAGATGATACAGTATTTGTCTTTCTCAGTCTGGCTTATTTCACTGAGCATAATGTCCTCAGGTTAACCATGCTGTCACAAATGGCAGAAGTTTCCTTCTCTTTATGACTGAATAATATATACATATATACACACACACACATAAATATATACATATATACATGTACATACATACATATCATATTTCCTTCTCCATTCATGTACCAACAAACACTTAAGTTATTTCCATAGCTTGACTGTCGTGAACACAACGGGGAAAGGATAGTCTCTTTAATAACTGGTGTTGAAAGAACTGAATATCCACATGCAAAAGAATGAAATTCGACCCTTTTCTTATACCATGTGCAAAAGTAAAATTAAAATAGATTTAAGATCTAAATGTAAGACTTGAAATGGTAAAACCATAAAAGTCCTAGGAGAAAACATAGGGGAGAAGCTTCTCAGCAATGATTTTTTTTTTTTTTGGCTAGGACACCAAGAGCACAGGCAAAAAAAAGCAAAAATAAATAAGTCAGACTATATCAAAAAAAAAGCTTCCGCAAAGCAAAGGAAATCATCAACAAAACGAAAAGGCAACTTATGGAATGGGAGAAAATATTTGCCAACCATATATCTAATAAGGGATTGATATTCAAAATATATAAGGAATTCATGCAGCTCAATAGCAAAAAGGCAAATAACCCAATTAAAAAAAATAGGCAGAGGACCTGACTAGACATTTCTCCAAAGAAGACATAGAAATGGCCAACAAATACATGAAAAAGGTGCTCAATATTACTAATCACCAGGGAAAAGCAAATGAAAACCATGAGGTCACACGGCTCGACAAACAGAGAATTCTACTCTCTCCGCCTCTTTTACTGGGTGACTTTATGTAGTGCCAAATCGTACAGTGTTTGAGACAAGTTGTCAAATGAGGATCTCATAAGGACCTCTCAAGGTCCAGAAATGTTTATTAATTCGTTTGCCCTAGTACACAGCTAGTGAGGGGAAAGTCAGAGTTTATACCCTGGAGTCTAACTTTAGAGTCTATATTTGCATTGTGGGTGGCTGACAACATCACCTTGATTTTGGCAGATAAGGAAATGGAAACTCCGAGGGCTTAAAGACATTTTTCTGTCACTAGAAATCAAGAGTTGTAGAGAGGGAAATAAATCTCAAAATGTCTCCAAATTTCACTCACTTTCCTAAAATCAAATAATTTTTAAGTGGCAAAAATATGACAGAACGCAAGAAATTGTGGATTGGTAATTCAGGGATTGAGCATGGATGAATTGCTTTCAAATTATGAACTCCATGTCTAAGAATATGATTTCGAAGCAATTAAATTAGCATCCCTTCTTGTGGTCATATTGTGAATGCGGAAAAAATGCCTAGCTTGCAAACTTGATACTTCTTTCCCCTCAGTGATATTGAGTCACATTATTTATAAAACAGGGGGCAATTTTGCATTATTACAAGAGTTACACAAAAATACACTTGGGTGCAATACGTACTGTAATATTTGTGAAAATGACCCCTGTCTTACGGAGATTTCCAATTGCATATGTTCTATAATTGCATATTCACATGCTAATTGTGTGACGCTCTTGCCACTGCATTGAGGTGTGTTGACAACTATATATTCCGACCTCTTGTGTCTTTTCAGTCCCAGAATACACACAGTCATAATAATTATTCTAAAATGTCTGTCGTCTAACAAGTCTGACATTCTTTCCACATAATAACAGCTAATTTATTTTTTCTGCCTTCCCTCTGAGACAAACAGTTCTATTTATTTTACAATGAAACTGAGATTTGGAGTGATCAGAAGTCATACACTGCTGTGACAACAGTGACGGGGATGATAGTGAAGAATACTGCTGGTGTGGTCCTTGGTGCATATAACTAATACGTACATATGTGTTCTCTTCCTTGTGTGGTAGGATTATTTTTTTCACAGATGAAGAAATAGAGGCTCAGCAAGCTTGAGTTCATCCACTCATTTATTCACCCCCTCGATAAGTGCTTAGCAAGAGCCTACTACATGCCAGGGACTATTCAAGGTGCTGAGAATGCAGCTGCTGACAAAAGAGACAGACATGTCTGCCATGAAGCTTATATTCACTTTACCTGCTATATTTGTCAGCTCGGGCTGTCAAAATGAAATACAGACTGGGCAACTTAAACAACAGAAATTTATTATCTCACACTTGTGGAGGCTGGAAGTACAAGATCAAGGTGTTGGCAGGTCTGGTTTCTCCTGAGGCTTTGTCTCCTTGACATGCAGATGGCTGCCTCCTTGCTGTGTCTTCACATGGTCTTTCTTCTGTGCATGTGCATCCCTGTGGTCTCTGCATGTCCACATTACCTCTTCTTATAAGAACAATGCTCAGATTGCATTAGGGCCCACCCTGAGGGCCCCATTTAAACTTAGTTATGTCTTTAAAGGCCTGATCTCCAAATACAGTCACATTTAGGGTACTGGAGGTTAGGGCTTCAACATACGAATTTTGGGTGGACACACTTCATCCCCAAACACCTGCCTAATGTATCACACAGATAGTAGGTAGTAGAGTCAGGATTGATCTCTTTTTCTGATCTATTATCAGAACCCAGAACATGCTGCCTGTTTGTTATCTATCAAGACCTGAAACACAGCTCTTAGGATGCAAGGGGTGTGTGTGTGTGTGTGTGTGTGTGTGTGTGTGTGTGTGGTTGAACTGCTTACACAGAAGTTTAGGGTTTGCTCTTTTAAAGCTGTGCTCCCCAGAACTTTACTATTTATTGCTTGGATCTCGCAAGTTATTCCTTCCCCCTTTTAGCTGTCAGCTCTTGAGCATTTTGGATTCTTCTAAATCTCTTTTGATGACTTCAAAAAAGTTCACACCATTTAAAAGTAGTAGGTTCAGCTATTCTTGAAACCAGAGCTTCTTCCTCTGTCATCAAGACTTCTCCTTAATATCTTCAAACATTATCCCCTTTACTCCCACCACTCAATGCTCATCAGTGGTTTAGCTTTTCAAACACATTAATAATAATATATTTTGTTTTTCTTTTTAGAGTCAGTTTTAAATGTGCATTTCTGCCTGGTATACTACTATAAACAAGGCTATTAACTGAATAATACTGTTTAAAAAATGTCTTAAGAGATCCTATTGCTTTTTTTTAGTGCTTTTTCTTAAATACAGGCAGATAAGTACAATCGAAATTTTCATTCTGTGCTTTTAGTACACTGACTGTGAAATAAATAAAAGACAGCCTTTGCATTTGGTAACCTTGAAGTTCTCAGAGTACTTTTACCTCCAAGTCTGAGTAAGCGAATGCTTTCAAGTGACTTAAGGAGATAAGGGGGAGGGGAGTTGTGGTGGGTAGGGAGTGAGCTTGGCTTTTACATGAAACGAGAACAGGACTTGAGGTCAAAACAAACTAAAAGAAGTAAGCAGAAACGAGGAGTGAGAATAAAAACAAAGTGGAATAATTTTATAATTTAAGATGCTCTTAATGCAGCGTTTCAGTATTGTAACATAAACAGAAACCTCTTATATTTCTAATGCATCCAGTAGTGACATGGTGCTTTTCTTCTGGAAGGGGTGCAGATGACTTCACACTTGCCCTTTCTTTCCCACAAGTACCATCCCTGCATGCAGTGCAGACATCTCTAAGGTAGAAAAGAACCACCATTTAATGGAAAATAATTGGATCCCTCCTTCAATGAGGAGTAGAAAGAAAGATACTTGGGATCCAACTGAAATAGTAAAGACCTTTCTTCATGCAAATGGATTCTGGCCTAGCAGTTCACTAAATTTGTTATAGTAACAGTAATTTAAAAAGTCCTTGGTCTTGTTTTAATGAAAACAAAATAAGGATCCAAAGCACCAAAGGCTCTAGTTCTCCTGTAAAATGCACTTTCTTCATAGACCTAGCCATCTTGAGGCTTGAAGTTTTGTAGGACAAATAATTCTGTGGTGAAAAAGTTTATATAGGATACATACAATGACCTCTTGCTGTCTAAATACTAAGCAGATGCAGGTGTAACTTCCTGAATGAAATAAGACTGAAAAGTTATGAGATAAGCAGGGGTCAGCAAGCATTTTCTATAAAAAGCCAGATAGTAAATATTTAGGCTTTGTGGGTCATCCCACCTCAACGATAAACATTCATCTCTGCAGTCCAGGTACAAAAGCAACAGAGACAACACGGACAAGAAAGGGCATGACTGTGTTCCAACACAACCATTGTTTATGGATGCTAGAATTTGAATTGTGCCAAATTTTCATGTGTCACAAAATAGTCTGATTTTTCCAAACCATTTAAAAATGTAAAATAAAACAGGAGGTACACTGTTACCTGCTGACCCCTGGGCCAAAAGCTTGTGTGGCGTCAGTATTTGAATGATGCTATTTAGGGATATGCCACATAATTGAATTGATTTGGGGAATTAAGGTAATAATATCAATATCATTGAGATATGAAACAACTGAGTTATTGTTAGGACCATGATTTTCTGCAACAAGTAGGCCGAATCTGCAAAACCACCTAGTTCTCTTAGATTCTAAGAGAATCTGGTAGGAATGTAATTTTTTTAAAATTAAATTTGTTGGGATAACATTGGTTAATACAATTATATAATTTTCAGGTGTACATTATAATTTGACATCTGTATATTGTATTGTGTTTACCATCCAAAGTCTAGTTTTCTTCAGCTACCATATATTTGATCCCCTTTACCCACTTCACTCTCCTCCTACCCCCCTATATTTGACCCCCTTTACCACATATACCTCCCTCTTCCACCCCCACCCTTTACCCTCTGGTAACCACTGTAATTTTTTTTAATAGTTAAGACTTTTGCATCTTACTTCTTTCTCTACACTTCCGCCCACTAAAAAAGAATATCTCCTAGCCTGGTTCCCAGGTCTTCTCTGATGTTGAATTAAAAGGAATGTAGGGTCATAGAGGCCCAAAGAGTGGACAAAGGATGCAGTGGAGAAACTAGGCTGATTTACTTATTATACTTGGAAGATATGAGAAGATAGGAGCAATATCGTTATGGTTGGGACTGTGGGGTCAGTTTGGATTTTAGGATGTGAGAAGAAAATTGAGGGGAAAAGGAAAGGATTTTGAGTAGTGTTGTATATTATTCATTGGTCTTCTTTTGATGTTTTTCTAGAAACATAAGTTAATATTAGAGTTCTCCTTTAATGTTTACTCTTTGGCTACTGAGCAATGTGTCTTTGTTAAGTTTCCACACAGAGACCAAGCATGCGAGGGCCCAGGATTTATTTGTTATGTAGCTGTCTAAAAATCATAAAAAATACCATTGCGTGCACAAAGCAACATATTTTATTTTTACTTACTCTTTTCTAGATATCTTGGAATTACTAAATATTTCATGGACCTTGACAAAGACTCGCAACACTCACAAGGGCTGTAGTTGCCAAAAAATAGGTTAATTAGAATTTTAGCTTTGAGCTTTGATGGTAAGGATCGTTCACCACCTTTGCATCTCCTGAGAGGAAGCTGTGAGTCTTCACACTGGTTCACAGGTGCAAGAGTTCAGAGATCCGAGCTGGATTCCTCATTTGAGTAGTGTGTGCTCTAACAGACCTAAGAACAACATTAAGAAAATTATTAATTTTAAAAGGCAATTGCTACTTTATAAATTAGGAAATATCTATTCAATTGTAACATGATTCTTGACCAAGGAGGACTTATGGCGTACATAGTTCAGATAATGTGAAAAGGTGGAGGGCATAATCTAAAAATGAGGGTGACATATCGTCCTGGGTCATAAACATAAAAATCTGCAGATATACAAGGTACTGTAAATTGTTTAGAGCAGCTGGCAAAACTTCCATTAGGAATGTTATTTGAAACATAGAAAAATAATAAAAATCTGTGGAGTGAATGAAGAATGAATGAATGCAATAACCCCTCTTTACTCTGTCCTGGGTATGAAGCTATGGTTTAGGATTCACATAGAAAACAGAGTTGCTTTTGTTAAGAGATTTGGTTTCTTACGTTTCTTGACTATGACTGACCATCCACATGCTTGTGAACCCTGATAGGATCAGAGCACAAAAATAACTCTTTGGAGTGTAATTAAGTTTATAATGATTTAATAACTCAAGGACAACATCTAAAGGAATGAAATTGATTTGCTCAATTTTTTTTCAAACCTCAGGCAGCAATCAAATTATCACCAAATCTTCACCAATAAGAGCAAAGAATGGTTCTGAATAATAAAATACTTTGCAAATACATGAAACTCTCCCCCTTCCAAACTCCACACATCTCTGTTCATTCCTTACCCTTTTAGATGTAAAAAGATTTTGATCAAGATGTTCTGTAATCATACCTGTACAGGTTTGCTCATCCCTCTACTAGCTGATATCACTGTAGGTACAGTTGCTTACAATAGTAGAGTTAAGGTTTGCATAACTCACTTAAACAGCACCAGGGAGTGCAATATATTCTGTTATTTACTTTTTGAATATGCTGAGGTTTCAGTTACAAATTGTGCGAGGCAAATGCATCTTCAGTTCATATAATGAAACTTCGTATATATCACAGAAAACTAGTGATGTGCTGAATGAGCCATTCATATTCTATTTAAATTTTAAGTACGTATCATATCTTAAAATTTTTATTCTCCTTGTCTCAGGATGTTCCTTACCTTTGTTTTCTCTAGCTCCCCAGAGACCACCCACTGATGAATAATTGCCATCAATAGGCCAAGGATTGAGTCCATCAGGGCAAGGGAGTTTACTGATTCCATCATGTGACTGGATCTTAGTGCCAACAGACTGAGTAACTGATATGGTGGCATTGACCTACATGTTTCTGTAACCTGAATCTTCACTCTATTTGCTAAGTTGCCTAGTACTTGTGTTCTTTCCTGAGACTGGAGACTTGTTCTGAATTCAGATTCTGTTTGGTAGGGCCCTGAAATCTTGTGAGAAGATGATAGAGCACCATCTTTCAATACTGAAAAAAATGAGAACATAAAATTCTGTACCCATTGGAAATGTGTTTCATAAACAAAAGCAAAATAAAGGCTTTATCACACAGGCAAAAGCTGAAAGAATTAATTACAAATAGAGCAGCATAAAATTATAAAAAGGTAGTCTTTTGGGCGGAAGAATAATAACAGATGGATATATGGATTCATACAAAGGAATGAAGAGCACCAGAAATACTAACTACAGGGGTAAATATATCAACTTTTTTCTTATTATGTAAACCTCTTTAGAAGATAATTTAAGGTTTAAACAAAACAATAACAATATATATATAAAAATAAAATGTTTGAAAATATGAGCATAAAGACCATGATGAGAGAAATGAGAGTTTATGAGTATAAGGTTTTTATACTGCATTTGAATTAATATAATGTTACTATAAGGTGGACAGTGATAAGGTGGAAATGTATAGTGGAAACTCTACAACCACCACTAAAATAACAATTATTTATAGCTCATGAGCCAAGAAAGGAGATAAAACCAAATCATAAAAACAATCAATTTAAAAAAGGGAGAATAAAAAATAAATGGAACGAATAGAAAACAAAGAGCGAGTTGATAAACTGAAACCTAATATGATATTCATATTAAATGTTAATGATCTAAATACCACACAGAGATGGTCAGATTAAATACAAAAGCAAGACCTAAGTCTATGCTGCTCATAAGAAACATACTTTAAATGCGAGGACAAAAATAGATTAAAAGGAAAAAGATGGAAAACAATATACCCTACTAACACCAATGAAAGGCTATCTGGAGTGACTGTATTATTATTATCATCAGACAGAACATGTTTCAGAGCAAAGAATATTACCAGGGTCAAAGAAGATCACTTCATAATAAGAAAAGAGTCAATTTATCAAGAAGACCTAAAGTCTTAAGTGTATATGCACTCAATAACAGAACTTTAGAATACATGAGGAAAAAATGATAGAACTACAAGGAAAAATAGACAAATCCATAATTATAGTCAGAAATTTCAATATACTTTTTTCAATAAATAATAGAATAAGTAGATAGAAAATAAATAAGGACAGAGAAGACTTGAACGCTATCAACCAACTCTAATTGATATTTATATAATCCCACCCAATAACAGCACTATATTTATTATTTTCAAGTGTGCACAGAGTGTTTACTAGAAAGACTATATTCCGGCCATAAAATAAATCTTGATACATTTAAAAAGATTTAAGTAATACAAAGCAGGTTCTCTGGCCATAGCCAAATTAAGTTGGAAACCTGTAACAGAAAGATCTCTGGAAAATTCTTAACTATTTAGAAAGTAAATAACATACTTCTATAATACTCCATGAATCAAAGAAGAAACTAGAAGTAAAGTTTAAAATAATTCTGATCTGAAAAAAAATGAAAACACAACATGTCAATATTTGTGGGATACAAAGTAGACTATAGGAAAACTTACAGCATTAAACCTCTATATAACAACAGAGGAAAGGTCTCAGTCAGCAACCTTAACTTCCAATTTAGAGGAAAGAAGAACCACTACACTTGTTTTAGAATGGCTAGACTTAGAAACACTGACAATATCGAGCTGTTGAGGATGTGGAGGAACTGGAACTCTCGTAGACAGTTGGCAAACACATAAAATAGTGCTACCACTTTGGCAATGTTTTAAAACTTTAAACATCCCCTTGCAAGCTGACCCAGGAACTCTACTCCAGGAGAAAACTAAGTATATAGATGCAAATACTTGTGCAGGAATAGTCAAAGCAGCTTTATTTGGAAACAGCCCCCAAAGTTGTAAAGTGGTGAATGGATAAACGAATGATGGCATGTTCGTATTATGGGATATCATTCAGCAATAAAAAACAATAACAAATTATTGATATACACAACAACATAGATGAGATAAGGAAGGCGTTACTGAGGGGCACTGCAGCTTCAGGGGAGAGGGACATGCTCACTCTCTTGATTGTGGTGATGGTTTCATGGTTAAACACACATATCAAGTTCTAAAGAATTTTATCTTTTTGTTCACTGTTGTCAATTGTTCTTAACCTCCTACAAAAAATTATACCACTGCAATCTTCCTAACATTGCAATTGTCATTCGTCTTATCACTTATGAAAACCTTCAAGAGCACTAGGCTGAGTGTTGGGAGCAGGAAATTGATATGAATCAAAGCTGGTTTAGCCTTCTTTTAGCTTTCAGTCTGGAAAATCATAAAGAAGCAATTTCTATGTAGGGCCTGGTCATCTACAAAATATTAATTTTCACATTATCTCACTTGAGAATGATACTTATTTTTAATCTAAGGTATTGATTATATTTCCAAGGGATACACATATAAAAATAAAATGGGGATTTGACTGCACATGCAATTGCAGGAGCAGCTTTCGCAGTCTATGTGAAGATGTTGTTTTTTTTACATCTAGTGCAGGAGCTAGAAGTCCCCAGTTTATGTATTCAGGAGGAGAAGGTGAACCTGGACAGGAAGTGGGGACAGATTGGAGCCTGGAATGGTCTCTTGCCATCTCCAAGCCTATAACTTCAAAGATGGGTGTCCCTCAGGATGGAGCAGAGTTATAAGCAAGATGGTTGCTGCTTCACGTCCACCTTCCCAGTCTTGAGCAAAATGTCTTTTGTGGACAAGGAAGGTAGGACCAGGACATGTAGTTCAGATTAGCTGTACCGATGCAATGGAAATCACACAAACACATGTATATGTGTATGTATGTATATGGATATATACACACGAAAATGCACAGGTGCATATATATACATATATGTGTGTGTATGATTTAGGTTGCATTAATAGAGCCAATCTGTCCTAGAATTTCCTTCCTGGTCCACAAGAGACCATTTCGTGTGTGCATACAGAAAAATATAACTATATATATATGTAGTATATCTCAGACATGTAGTTATCCTCTTAAAACTTTTGAAGAAGCTGTTCCCAACAAAGAATAATGACCGTTACTGAGCACTAGCAATGTGCCAAGCTCTGTGCTGATTGCTTTGCATACATTATATTGTCTTATCCTTAAATAATTCTATGAATAGGCATTATTGTCACTGTTTTATTAGATAAGGAAAGTGAGGGCAGAGAGTCTAAGTGACTTGTCCAAGAGTAAATGTTCATAGGAGGTGGAGAAAGCCTTTCTACTCCAAAACCTGTATCCTCAACACATGCTTGCAACCTTCACGGCAGTTTAGTAAGGTGAAAATAAGAAACAAAACTAAAAAATATAAATAGTAAATTGCCAGAACGTATTTAAATAACCAATTAAAGAATTTTTAAAACATGGCAATGTTAAACAAATTGAAAATCCTCCAAGATAAATAACTGCTCAAATCACATTTTAAAGATTTTAATCTCATTTGTACAGGACTCTCTTTATTTTGCAGAGTATACACACTCCTAAAACATATGACAACAGCATGAGAATGTTTACTGACTTCCATTAAAAAAAAAGAGTCGGAATAGCCATGTGGATCAGAGAGGCTGGTGGGTGCAAGAGCAGGGAGGAGGGAGTTGACAGAAGGAGAGAATGAAAGAGACGAGAGTGCAACACAGAGAAGGCCTGAAGCTGAGGGAAAGATATGCAAATGCTCATCGACTCCGTAATGAAAAATCTCCTTATTAAACTGAGCTTTATCTGAGAACAGCCTTCCTTTTAGGAACATATCCAAGCGGAGATAAAGGCATCCTACCATACTCATTAAACTGTGCGTGGTCCCGATGCAATCGGACTTGTGTAATTTGCATATGGAGTAGTTTCATCCAGCTCATCCTGTCTTGCACCTATTGTTGATCATGCCTCGGCTTCCATCCCTGTCCCCCCTCCTCCACTAACCCTTTGATTTAAGCAGATAAATGAATAGACATACGGACATCAACATCTCTGTGAATGATCGTTAGCCTTGTACATTCAGACTGTCCCTAGGTTTGCTGATTAGGGCTTGGTTAGCATTCCATATGCTTTTGATAGTGTCCATCTCTGCTGATTTAGAAAAAAGGCTCTGTACAGGCAGATCGAGATGACAGGAAAACATGAACATCCATTGTGGATCTAAGTCTCTATTAGTCTTTATCCATAATTAGTAAGATGGGCACTCTTACCTTACATATTGGATGGGACCTGCTTTTAACAAAGTATCTTTGAGTTGGTATGCAAGATTTGACTGCATAAGGAGGCTTTTAGGAATAGATGAAAACTTTGTAATTACATCTTGGCAGAGAGTAAGTAACATGCAGTTATGGAGATAGTTGCAATTTGATATTTAGTGTGTTGGTCTCTGATGAGTATGTGAAAAACCATTCAAACTCTTTCCTTTGGACAGCTATATTGCTTCCCATTATTTATATGAAGGGGATAAGCCATGAAAAGTAGGAAAAGGAAGCAGTGTAATGTTCCCTCTAACTCCTATCAACTTTGACCTCCTTCCCCAAATCCCAGCGATGTTTTCTATTTATCCTTCATCCTTGCTATCACACACACTCTCTCAGAGTTGGAGGGAGGGAAGGAATATAAGAAAGAAGATGGTGAAAAATTTCCTGTAGAGTAAATTTTCACTCATAAATGGTGGAGACCAGTTCTCAGGGGCTACAAAAAGGTCTTAATCATACCATTCCCATAATGGGATAAAATTATGTTCTTGCTTGAAGTGAAGGTTTTGCCCTCAAGAGAAATGGGAGGAAGTATGTAAGTATTAAGTGTAGAAGTGTGAGGCAAATGACATTTAAGCTTCTTAATCAAATCTGTATAGAACTCGTTGCTTTGCTCTGCATACACTCACCTCAAGTTAAGTCAGGTTGAATATTGGATGAAGATACACTCATATTGTAGGTTGGAGGGCAAAACAGTTGTTTGAAACAGGGAAGGATACAAATGCCATCCTGCCCATCAGGAGTCAGATTCCTGAGGGCAAGCAACCAGCCTGGACTTTAAAGAGCTGGACAAAGAAAAAAAAAAAAAAAAAGGCAATTCCAGGCTTCAGGAAATAGTGAACTTGGAGGAAGTCATTAGTATGAGGACATTAAATAAAGCTGAGAGAGCAGGCAAGAAAGGAACACTGACTAAGGGAAGATGAGTTCTCCAGGATGGAGCTGATCTTTTTCTTAGATCTTTTTTTACTTTCTTCATTCCCCTCTATGCCTTCAAGATGTAGACCTAGATATAGGATACATCTGGAGGTTGAAGTAAAAAACACATGGGTATCCAAATCTTGTTCTCCATATCCAGCTAAATAACAAATAACAACAATAGCATTAATGACAATAGTCATTTATTGAACATACTCTAGGCACTAAGCTAAAAGCTTTCCATGAATTATCTTATTTAATTTCCTCAAACTGAGGAAATTATTATTACCATCATCTCTACTTTTACCTATAATGGAATAGGCTTGGGAAGTCTTGCTCAAGATCATTCAGAAATTTGTTGGGTTTGACTTCTGACATCTACCACCATTCCTTCGCTTCCTGTTAGCACCTGTCTCTCATTTGGGGACAACTGCTCCATGTAGTTTTGTGGGAGAGTGATTCTTAAAGCCAGTCTCCCAGGCTTCCATCTCTTGCCACCTCTGCCTATAGAAGCTGTGTGTGTGTGTGTGTGTGTGTGTGTGTGTGTGTGTGTGTGTGTGTGGTGGGGGGATTCTTTGTTTATGTGTTTCTGGTACACCTGGGGCAGAACTGTAACCTCAGCTCATCCTATCAGTGCTGTCCCCCCAGAATTTGCATCCTGGCTGCATGATGGAAAGCATGTTGGGAGAAATTCATCCCAGTAGTGGTCCAACCTCATTTGTAGCTAAGCTTCCAAGTTGCTGGATTACCTTGCTTACTTTCCAACCCCAGTCTTTGTGGTTTCCATTTGATTCCAGGCACTGCAAATATCCTCCAAATAAAGGCCCCTTTTCCAACATAGCGAGAGGATAACTGCTCCCTTAATTCTCAAGTTAAGGGCAACACTTTACTCTTCCATCTACAAGAGGTCTTCGTTCTTTGTGATTTGGCGATAATACTTGTTCTTTACTTTGTCGTACTCAAATTTTATTCATTTGTCAAGTTTCAACTCAAATCCCCTCATGATGCCTTTCCTAATTATACTAGTCCTGATGGACCTTCTATTACTATGATCAGCTGGACCCCGTGTGGGGCCCAGACTGTTGAATATCAACTCTGCCTTTTCTACTTTCCAGTGCAGGCATTCTAAACCCATCAATACATTTATTTATTCAACAATATTTATTATGGGACAGAACTTTACTAAATGGTAATGACAAAACAAGTCATACACTTTAGACATGCAACATGTGCTTCCAAAGAGGTAGTAAGGGCATTATGGGAAAGTGTGATGGGAAGTTCAGCCTCATCTTGGACCACAGAGGTGTCTATGAGGTGTGCGAAATATCTAAAATAAGTAGAGAATTGTATGTATGTTTGAATTTTTCTAAAACAGATTCTCTGTACCAGCCATCAGATTCTCAAAGAGGTCCATGGTCCCCCAAATATTAAGAAACAGAACTCTGAGCATATAGGCTTATCTTGTCTCTCCAATTAGTAAAATCTCTTTGAATTAGGGACCTGTCTGTTACCCAGGTGACCTATTCCAATAGTGCTAAGCATAGAGTAGATTCTCAGTGTTCTTGACTCTGAAAAGTGAAAAAAAATATTGCTTCACAAGGTAGATCGAGTCATATTTTTTCTGAAACTTAAATGTAGTCATCGTGTATGTTGTTCAGAATAAGGTCCTTTAGAACCGTATTGCCTGAGACAAAATCCTGGTGGTGAGAAATGAGAATCATTTTGACTTTTTGATCATAATTTTAGTCCAAAAGCTGTACTTTTCAGTGACTGTTGACCTTCTTTTTGTACGTCAAGCTATTACCCCACTTTTTCTGTGATTTTCCAGGGTGAGTAGCAGGTCCTAGTGTTTTAATTTGATCCTGGCATCAGTAGGTAACTAGCCAGGCTCCTTCTATCTGCTACCAACCTGAGAAGAATACAAAGTGCCTTTTCTCATTCATAATGATTGCTATCAGACCTCTGGGAGATCTAATTGAAA
>CM053502.1:167847666-167891410 GCA_028627145.1 Eidolon dupreanum | reverse complement strand
TTAAATGTGAAAAGTGGGAGAGTAGCATACTATCCACTATCCGCTCTATTGTAATAACTTTAATTCTTCAGTAATAATGATGCAACTACATGGGAGATAGCAATATGAGGAAGACACAATTATGGTGGCAAGTCATGAAAAACACTTCTGCTTGATCTCTCATAATTAGGTAGTTAATTTATGTCATTGCTGTGAAGGGATTAAAATTTTCTGTGATGTGCTTTTTCCTTTGGTCCATAATGTAGTTATTTATTTGCTTCAACCAGTTGGGATGTGTGTGGGCTGAAGCATGAAAGAATGAAGCAATGAATGTGTTGTTCCATGAAAGTGATGGCCAGTTATCTGGTGGGATGTGACTACATTATGATCACTCTGAAGTGAACCGTGGGCAGATAGACTTAAATGCAAAGGTTCCAGGGAAGTATGGTTTGGAAGTTCAAGCAGAATGAATGAGCATTGTTAGATCGGTTACTGTAGACATTTGAAACAATGGTGGTCATTTGGTCTCAAGGAATCTGGTTGTGAATTTAAACCTGAAGAGGAAGCCTCCACATTATCTTGTTGCTATAGTGTCAACATAGGGATGTCTTTGTAAAGCAAAGCTCTAGTTTCAGTTTCATGAACCTGTAGTTCTTACAGTTCGGAATCTCTGTAGACCCTTGTGTGTGTATGTGTGTGTGTGTGTGTGTGTGTGTGTGTGTGTGTGTGTGTGTGTGTGTGGTGTGTATACATGCACATGGACATTCCTTGGTCCTGTGGGAAAAGAATTAGGATAGAAAAAGACAATCATTTGGATGACAATATTGTATGAAGGAGTACAACCTTATAGATTGTGGGACAGAAGCTGCAGGGGAATTGTTCTCCCACCCAGACCTCTGAGAGGTTTTATGGCAAACGACCTCTAAAGTACCTGGAAGACAGATTAGAGGGACTTAGTAATGCCACCAGAGGCCTTTGCTTTTCCTCGCTGCCTCATACGACACGCCTTGCTGTTGAGTACTCTCTGCGTCCAAGCCCATGCTCTGACCCCAGACATCATTTCCTTCTCTGTGTAAGGCCATTTGCTTAGATGTCATTGTGCGTTCTCAGAAAATATTTGGCTGTAACGACGGTGCCTGATGTAAATGGACGGTCATGCACTTTTAAATTTACCTAACTCACTCTGACATGATGAACTAATAAATCAATGTGGCTAAATAAATAAAGCTTTTCATATTTGGTGATAGACTTTATGTAAAGAAAATGGGCTTCAGTCCCAAATTATTTCAAGTAGTAACTCGAGGTACCCTTAGGAAAGAGGATGTGTTCCTTGGGGCTACATTGGACAATTCAATATCATCTATAATCAGTATCTTCCAAGATTCTTGATTGATTTTAATAAGAGGACTTGGCAAGGAAGAAAAAGAAAACCTTCTTGCAAATAATGATCATCATTTTGCCTTGATAAGAAATTATAAAGAGAAATAAGAAAGGTTACTAATTGATGTTAAGAAAAATGCTTTATATATTAGTCTTGGAAACAAACTAGCTCTATAATTTTTGATGTGTTCAGTTAGTCATTAGTGTAATGTCCAGAGGCCTGGGTCTTGTGCTACAGTGGCTGAAATGGTACATGTGGCTCTTTCCTTGGCGAGGCCTTTAACCATGGTGTCTTAGAGAAAAGACGTCACCAAAAAGAGAATTGAAGGAGTCCTCACACAACAATGAGACTGACTAGCATGTTAATTTGAATAGAAAGGCATCGATTAATCAGTAATTAATTCAAAAGACTTTTTTTTTGTCGTTGTCATTAAGCCATGGGGCTAGGTGTTAGGGACATACAAAGAGAAATACAACAAACCTTTACATACAAGGAGTTTACAGTCTGGAGAAGAAAGTAGGTATTGCACATATGGTATTTTTACGATTTTAATACAAGGCGAAAATAAGTGACATAAAAAGTAAAGCGATGCAAATAATGGATTAGCTAAGTTTTAATTGAGTGCCTATAGGCACATATAGGCCACCGTCCTTATGCTTTCAGACACTGCTCTTAAGCTGCAGCAATGACAAATTCTCTTCCTGTTATCAGGCAGTGAAAGGCAGCTGGTAGAGCAGTAATTGCCGTGGGTATTCATAAAAGAAAAATGTCCATTCCAGCTGGGGTGATCAGAGAGGCCTTTATTGCTGAGGAAGGATCTGAGTCTCCTCATGAAATTTGTCTTTCTGACAGATGAAGGTGACAGGATACAGGGCAGCTCAAGCAAGGGAGAGAAGTGGCAGTGGCGAAGTTTTGGAATTGAGAACTATAAGGCATATCTGGGTTCACTCTATAATTCCCACAAGGAGACAAGGGACCACCCTGAAGTGCTGGTCCAGGTGACTCTGAAAAATTTCTAGTGTAATGGTAGATTCTCCACTCCCCGAGAAAGACTGGGCGCTTTTTCAAATATGCCCAAGGTTCTGTTTACTGGTCAGGTCTTTACAATCTGCAAAGGGAGGTTTGTTACAGAGGAGAATGAAAGAAGGTCAGATGATTGATTGGGATCAGACTGAAGAGCCTTGAGTGTCAGGCTGAGGCTTTTGGTAAAGGAGATGCAGTCTCCTTCTTTCTAGAGGCCACTCCGGGACTTTTCCTCCTGGTTGGTCATAATAAGCCTGGCAGAAGTTGTTTTAATTTGGAAAGGTAATGGGATATTGCCTGTGCTGGCCCTGGGAAGCATGGGGACACATCTGGAACACTCTGGCGTGGCCTCATGAAATGGGTATCAGGGCGATTCAGCCCTGTGAGCCTTCCTGTGTTTGCTACAAGGAATCTGAGAGGCTTGCTTAGCCAATGGCCCTCATCCAGTTTGCTCAGGACCTCAGGGATCGTCTTCAGGGTCATTATGGGACACACAGGGCACCTGGGAAGGAACACACATTTGTGCCAGCCCAGGGTTTTCTTAAAACCAGCCAAGTAGTGGACATGACAACTTATCTTGGTTCCTTTATGCTCCTTTTCTTTATCTCAAGCCTTCTTTCCCAAACCCTTCCTCTGCTTCCATCACTTTCCCACACGTACAGTCACACAGGGTATCCCCCGCCCCCCATCTCTAATACAATGAATGCTGCTGTCAGTTCAGATAAGAGCACCCGCTGGATAGAATGGCAATATTTTCAGTCCCGGCAAACACGATCATAAGTTCAGTTTATTAATATTGCAACAGTTGCACTAAATGAGATCACTTGGCTAACAAAACATTTATCAACAAAACGCTGCCACCTACTGAAGTTTTGCAAACAGCCCAGATGATTGGATAAGATCACAAATTCACTCTGTCACAAGCTTATGGTCTTTTCTGAAATCATTCTGAAAAAAGAATGATAACCAGCAAAACCAGACAAGACGTCTTTTTCATGCAGTCTGTTTAGAAAGTGTCAGGGTAAATCCTGCAGAGTAGAATCCAAACTAAGAAGGAGGTTTGGGGACCCTTGATGTTCAGTTTATTGTGGAATTTTCTAGCAGGGTTTGGGATGATCCTCGGCAACAGCAAGAGAGGGTTGCAAATGTGTCTATTACATTCTTTATACATTAATTTGCAATGTTGCTGTTCGATTTGCAGTGAAGGCACAAAAAAAAAAAACACCTCAGTTTTTATTTTTATCCTCTAGAAAATTAATATATATTTGGTACCAGAATATATCTCAATGAAACTTATGATGATAAGAATAGCTATTTTTCTATGAATACATAACTGGAAACACACTTTCACTCAAAGACTCCTTAAACTGTGGAAACCACTTTAGAAATAAATAATTAATCTGTGTCGTTTTTATAAGGTTCGGATTTTTTTAGTAAGTGATTTGAGCACTAATTTGTATTGCCAAGAGGGAGTCAGGAACAATAAAAAAACAAAACAAAACAATAAAAAAAAAAAAAAAAAATAATGATTCCTGCGTGATTTATTTCCTCCAAAACTAATAGTCACTCTTCTCTAAAGAAATCTTAGGCCATAATTTCGAAGTGCTGAGTGACAAAACTGGGCCCGACACCCCTCGCCTCCCCCAGCTCAGTCCTGTCGCGTGCAGGGGTTGATGGGAAGGAAAAGATGGCCTGTGGGCTCCCCTGTGCAACGACGTGCCTGCTCCTCACTCTGTTTCACATGCGTGTAAAGTGTCATTTCGAAGCTGTGCTGTGACATTCTCAAGGGCAGGGCCTGGCTCCTAGGGTCTGGGACAGTGGCTGGCAGATTGCAGGAGCTGTGAAATGAGACGCAGGAGAAGTTAATGTGTCTGCGATCTATTTAGCAAGCCACACCAATTTTAGTTTTACGAGGTTTTAAGGACTGACCTTTTTTTTTTTTTCTGGAAATTTCTCTACCTCCTTGACAGCGATATATATGGGATAACTGGCTGAATGGTTTCATTGGGTGGATGCAGACTTTCTCCCCACTCTCTGTAAAAGCAGATGGGTAGGCAGAAAGGGCCCCACTGCCTGCACCCATTTTTGATGGGGAGAAAAAAACTCCTGCCTGGACGTCTCTTATGTGTGCCCACACCTCTGTCCTGCCATTTTTCTATATTCGTATCACAAAGGGAGCTTGAAAGAGAGGAAATGTGGGGTAGGAGTGGGAGAGGGGAAGCAGGCCTGATCGTTGACCTGGGGATCAACTAAATGGATAATGATAACAAATGACACTCTTTGTTGAACACCAAGTATTCACCAAACATTGTTCGAGACATTTCAACTACATTCGTTCTATTCCTCACAACAATCCTCAAGGTAGGAGTCACTTATCCTATTTTATTGACAAAAACGAACAAACAAACAAACAAAAACAAACAAACAAAAAACCAAAAGTAAAACAAAAAACTGAGGCCCAGAGCCACTAAATGGCTTGGCCAAGTTCGTCCAGATGAAAAGCTGCAGAGTGAACTCAGATTGAGGCTTGTGTTTCCTGGCTTGAAAGACCCTGCTCTTTTGGGGGTGCTGGTGTGAGCAGCTGACATATTTCCCTCTTTGCTTGTGCACAGGGTTAAATAGAGACGTGGTACGGAAAAGAGAAAGCCCCTCTCTCTGTTACCCAGGGGAGTTGTACTGCTCTTGCACGTGGAAGACTAGTGTTCACGATGTGCTAGTAAATGAGATCATGGGTGGGAAGCCCTTGGACCTCCTTAGAAGTAAGTGACTATAAAAAACTCCAAGCCATTTGTATTCCTCTTGTAGGTGATGTGATTTCAAATGGACAGAGAACACAGTTTGTCTTCTGTTCAAATTGGCATCTCTTCACGCCGTTCTGGGAATTAGTTCAGAACTGACTACAGGAAGCATAAATCACCTTTGCTACCCAGGACTATTTCCTAGCAGGCCCATATTTTCCCAGGAGGTTCTTTCTCTGTAGTAGATAAAAGTTTGCCTTCGATTCATGTGATCTCATTTCATTTTCCACTTCAGTAGATACCAGCCAATGTCCCTCATTCTGGGCAAAGCAGGATCCTATCTAGTGTACTATCTTCCAGGTGGTCCTACTGGAGCCTTACATTTTCCCTTGAATTTTCCCTTGAATGCTTCCATCACTCCTACCGTTACCAAGGGAATAATTCTCATTCTCATTGAAAGGAAAAACATATTCTGAATATGTAACGATAACCTGCATGCAGCTCTCTGATTATAAATATCAAGTGTCATAAAAGCCCCATCAGTGTAGTGATCAAAGGCATGAGGGACTCACTGCAAAAGCAGCAGGTGACCCAGAATAATCGAAATAAAAGGAAATGCTGAGTAGACATGGAGTCCCAGGAAATTCGTATTAGAGACTTTTTTCTGATGTAGTTCACTTGTGCCTTATGAAAGGATTCAAGAGCTAACAAGGCAGTTAGTTGCCTTGAATGCTACCTGATAATTAAAAATAAGTTTCAGATTTACTGATCGGTAATAATTTCTATTTTCCTCACTGATAAAGTCAGTAAATATTCATTATAAGGATCATTTTCGCATCGGAAAAAAAATATAGACCCCACCGTCACCTCTTACAGAAAGATGTTGTTCCATGAACCTAAGAGAGATGCGGGTCAAGGAGAGAAATTTGAGAGGAGCTGGATTTGGCCAATTAGCCAAAGAAAGCATGGGTTTGGTCAATAAATTTTTTTTTTCTTTCTGACAGTAAATAATTCAGGCTGAAGAACCATAAGCCACTCAGATTGAATGGACCTGGTACGGTCCCGTACAAAGCAAGTTTGGGGAGCCATCTAACATGGCGACATTCTTCCCCAGTTTTTAAGGTCATCGATTAACCTTCTTACTCAGAAATAAATTTGTCTCTCACAAAAACATCATCCCAAAGAGTAAAATTCACTAAGGATGGCCCCATGTTACCTCTGATCCAAGGGAGTTCTGAGACATGGAAGGATAATATTGTGGCCACTTCATGAAATAAACTCAGATTTGGGTGAAATGCAATATAAATGTGAATATACAAATATAATTTAATATAATAATGAAACATAATGGCAAAGGCTCTTGTTTTTGTTTGAAAGAAGTATGACTATATGCCACTATTTAATAGTCACATCTTTAATGTGTGTATTACTAACTAGTCACATTGTTATTAAAATATCAGTATTTATTAGTTAAGGTACATATTATACATATTACTCCTTAGTCACATTGTTACTAAAGTAAATACCAGCTATCACAACACACCTGAAACTCTAAATGAGTTATTTTTGAAAAATTCTGTTTTGTTTCTTATGAATGAAAATCAATTCAAAGTATTTCCTGATGAGGAAAGAAAAGCATCAGGTTCTGGGCTGGTCACTCACCTGTCTCTTCGGTATCCTCTCCTGGCCCCTCCTGTGCTGTTCTGGGTTTCCGGGAGGCTGTATTTCGGGTTCTCAGCCTTCTGTTGCTCTGGCGGTTCAACCAATGGGAGGCGCTGGGATGGGAGGGCAGGTGCAGGGAGAAGCCCGGCTGTCTCTTTCTGTTTCTCTCTGCTTTGAGTGGCACTTCCAGCAACAATTTCACTTCCTTCCAGGTCTGGTTTTATGCCGGAGAGCCTTTCCCTCCAGCAAGCCGGCGGTGTAGTTTTGCTCGTCCTTGGCTGGTAGGGCTCTCGGGGTAAAAGTGACTTCCTGTTGTGGCAA
This sequence comes from Eidolon dupreanum, assembly GCA_028627145.1. NCBI lineage: Eukaryota > Metazoa > Chordata > Mammalia > Chiroptera > Pteropodidae > Eidolon > Eidolon dupreanum. The sequence goes on along the minus strand of CM053502.1, from coordinate 167,884,306 downwards.
AGGCCTGAGTTGCCTCATTGTCCCTTGTATGAGTTTTCAGTTCAGCCATCATTTAGGTAACTCTTTATTGAATTCCCTGTTTGACACCCTCAGAGTGCTTTCTAACCAGTGTTCGCTAGTTAGGCACTGATTGATTCAGTGTCATACTAGATTAATATAGTCTATTAATATGTTTCACATCTCACTGTTCATTAAGTCGTTCTGATCTGACCTTTCACCTAGGGGGTTTTGTGGTTGTTATTTTTGTTCTTACCATTATTATTATTCTTTATACCATTACAGAGTTCCCTGACTTCTTTACAGGATTTTTTTTTTTTTTCACCCAGGTAGGAGAAATGTCCAGAGATGTTCTTATTTTAAAAATCAAAAATTTAAATATTGCCAGTTTTTGAACGACAACTCTTAAAAGACTCCCGAATCCCCATCTTCCAGACGAAGGTTCGCCAAAGGCCACGTGCACTTTCTTTTCCTGTCTTTGACAATATGTGTCCCCATCGAGTGTCGTATGCACTTGGCTCAGAGCAAGTTAGCTTCTGCGTAGCCCGAAGGGACACGTGCTGGCCAGCTACGGCCGGGGACATTCAGGAGGAAAAGCAGAGCAAACGTGTGCGCGTGCACGGTGTGCGCGTGCACGGTCCGCGCGTACACGGGAAGGTGGATCTCCCAGCAGCCAGACAGGGAAGCCTGTGGATGAGCCGCGCTGCCGAAGACACCGTCCTTTACGTAATAACGAAGCTGGACCAGAGAAGAGCATAAGCCACATCTGACAGTTAGGGACCATCTGGAACCATGGCCCACAAACAGTATATGGACAGAAGATCTACATTGATTTGAAAAAAAACAAAAACAGAAACAAAAACTCAATATCTGTAAACTGTGAAAGTTTCCTATAGATATAAGCTGTAATTTAGAAAAGATGTAAATAAGTGCATACTAAATGTTGAAACTTCTTCGTACCTGATTCATTTGCTTTTTTTTTTTTTTTTTTTTTTTTTTTTTGGCATTAGGCACAGTGCAGTGTTTGGGGGAAGCTCAGGTTTCCAAATGCATGTATCCTTATCCCCATGGTGGAGCTCTTAAAATGTGTCCTTCGGCTTCACCTGACGTCACCCTAAGGGCTAGGTGACTAACGGTCTGTCTCGGGCAACTGTGGATGCAGCGGGCGAGCCAGCCGGTGTCTGCTGGCTCCCAGGTAAGGGCCAGGGACTTTGGCGCTGGAGCCGGACAGACTGGGCTGGAAACGCAGCCATCCCCATTGCTACCTCTGTGATTGCAAACAAGTTACTTCGCCTCCCTAAGTTCCACTTTCTTCTTCTGAGAGATGAAAATAATAATTACATCACAGCATTGGCAAAATATTAGATCAGAAAATATATCAAAAAGGTTCGCCGCTGGTCCCGGCACATAATTAACACTTAACCACAGATGGGGTGAGGGCTCAGAGAGCTGCGCCACCCCTTCTGTCTGGTGTCTGCAGACTGTGAGTCCCCTTTCCCTCCGGCTTCTCTGGGAGGGAATGCCATATTTTATATTTTGCTTTCGATGCATAGACCTGGCCCGATAATTCCTGTTTACCTATGTCTCTGTGTGCAGCTGATGCAAAGCTACCCGAACGTAAGAAGCTCCGAGTGGACCCTGTGACATCCATGTCTCTTTCGGAAGGGGTCCTGGTCTGAAATACTTGTTCTGGACTTACCGTTTCTGTCCGATAAATCACAACTAAGGCGCATCATTCTTTCCTTAACACTACTGCCAATTTTAGGATGCATGTGCTATTTATTCTGCTTATTTTTATGTTTTAAAGTATTTAATTCAGCATTCAATGCATTGGGAAAGGTACTGTGAACTTAATGGCTAGGCGTAGAAGTTAGCACGGCTGGCCATTAACTGCCAAGCCGTACCTGGGTAGGAGGCGATGGCGGCTACCAGCCCGATGGATTGTCCCTTCCCTTGCTTTTCTCTGCAGCTCAGTATTCTGTGGGCCACTTTCAAGCGAGGGTTTGGGGTTTACCAGGTGGTTCATTCCGTGACTTTTAGCACCTAGGGAAACAATGAATAGGATTATGATCTGAATCCTCCACGCCTCATTAAGCTTGCATGAGGACAAGGATGAACTTTCTAGAAGCTGCTGGGGCTCAGGGCACTCGGGGAGGGGGTGTTAGAGACAGAGAGTCATCTCTTGGGATGAAAGTCCACGGCTGTCCCCTTCCCAGTGGCCACGGCCCTACCCCTGTAGGCAGGAGAGGAGGGAAGAGGCCGCCTTTCAGTTTTATTTTCTTTTACTTTTACTGCTCAGCTCTTTTGAAACAGGATATTTTCCCTAATTGTTTTCTCTTGTAGTCCTACCCATTTCTCTTTCTTTCACCTGCTTTGAAGATTCCAAGTTCTAACTCTGACTATCTTTTTCTGTCCTTTCAGCTCTCCCCTGTCCCGCTGACAGCCTGAGCAATGCTTTCGATTACAGGCTGCCCAGCCGCCTCAGCCCTTCCTGACCCAAAGACTCGGGGTCTGGCATCTTTCAGGGTCTCCCATTCCGACATGGCTGGGCACTCACAGTCTTGTGGAGTCTGCCTCCCTAAAGTCATTCCATTAGAAAGCTCTACGTCCTTCACACAAGGGAAGGTGCACTTCGCTGTGACTTTGGCCATCTTGCAATCTCACTAATAGCCTTTTACTGCAGGGAGACCGTCAGCGGCAGCATCTCGAAGTGCCTCCTGAGGAAGAAGCAAAGAGGGGAGCTAAGAGAAGGCTAAACTTCTTCGTCTCCCACTGTAATTGCAGCTAAGTAAAGTAATTGATTTTGTCTGCAGAAGCCGTGGGCTTTCTCCTTCAACCACACAGTTTTACTGGTCTAGTAACTGCGGCGGACATTGAAAATAAGGGCAAAGCGGAGTACATTGTAATTTCCCGACATTTGTGATGCTAAAAATATAGACTGTTTCATTGTCAGTATTATTTTAAAAATCTAGCATTTAAACTTTTCTATATGAAAAAAAATCAGACTGGTGCTGTGTAGTGTCTAAAGGTAATTGTCACAGGTCTATGACATGCAGTGGGGCTGATACTACACTAAAATGAGTTTTCATCTCAAAAATAAGTAGTTTTCTTGAATTTTCTATAATTTTTCTCTTTTTATGGTTGGGGCCCCATCCTTCTGTGGATGGAGGAAAAACTACCCATGAAAGGTAAATCGATATATTTCTGATAAGTAGATATCTTTGGGGGTAATTTAGTTTATCTTAGGTAAATGTTCAGACTTTTAGGATTTCTCTCTCCCTTCTCCTTGCTAGAATGGTATCTGGGTATAAGGAGAAGAACACATGTCCTCTCATCATACTATTCTCCTGTGGTTCTGCTGGCCGGAGGGGCAGTGTTTTCCTGACCTGGTCACAGAGTAGGGTCCACGCTGGCATCCTCACTGGGAGAACACAAACCCATCCTTCAGCATGACCACACCCTTGACTCCTCTGAATCTCAGCCACCCCTTCCCTCCAATTCTTAGTTAGCTGACCTTTCTGCCGCCTGTTACAAGGACGCTCCACCATCCAGCAGGCTGCATCTTGGCGGATCCATTGTGCCTCGGCTCAACTACTTACCTTTTTTCTCATGGGAAGTTCTCAGGAACGTCCCTAAAATTAGGAGTAGAGTTAGATAAGAAATGATAATGGGAATTTTGTACTGAAACATCCAGTCTGGAACAAGTACCTAAAATCAGGAACCCTTCCTAGAGAGACATAAATGTCTTCAAATGTATCCATTTGTAGCTGCATACTGGAGGCATGAGGTGCACCCCAAACCCAGCAAGCGTCTTTGGTCCGGAGAAACAGATATCTCCATTCTAGGTGGGAATCGAGATATGAAAGCTACTCTCTCCAGTCCTTTCTATGGTGAGATTCTTCTGGTAGTCATTTTTGACCTGCTGTGTGCTTGGTGCCATATTGGATATGGCATTTATATAAGGACACAATATTTTCACCATATTGTTAGAGGACGTGATATAGAGGTCTCCAGTCCTGGGATTCCCCTGTGCCCGCCCCGCCCCAGGGCTGTGGCTGGAGGGAGAAACTCAATACTGAGCTCTAACCTCTTCCACAGCCCTTCCTCTTCTCTCCTTCTTCTACATCCAAGACTAGAAAAGCTCTTCACCTCTAATGTGGGGTGGAGTCTTCCCTTGGCCAAGCTCTGCCACCCAGGTAGGTTAGGCATCCTACTGATATGCAAAAAAGAAACTCAGCAATGTCAAAATGGAAGACCCTGAATGATGCCAGACACTGAGTTTCTTTTTTGCATATCAGTAAGATGCCTAACCTACCTGGGTGACAGAGAAACCTTTTCTCTCTTAAGAAAGTTCCCAAGACGATGATCTCATTTTATAATTAAAAAAAAAAAAAAAAAAGTCTTATTTGAAAACAAAGCTGAGCAATGGTTGTCTTGTTCTAGCTGGAATTACTCACTTCCAGCCCCCCACCCCAATTTCCTATGGTAAGAAATGCAGCAGTACAATACCTGGAGACTTCGGGGCATTATGATTTTAAGGGGAGTGAAGAATGCACTGGTTTATTAAAGATCTAAATGACAAGAATAAAACTTCAAAAAAATAAAAAGTGAATACTGTTATAATGCTGAGGTGGGAAAACATTTTTTATATAAGATCCCCAAAACCATACCAAAAAGGAAGCCTTGAAGGTTGGGGTGGGAGGAGAAAGAGAGGCTGTCCTTGGGAAGAGGTACCAGTTCGTTGTCCTATCACTTCCTACCAGGATGCCTCCTCTCGTTTTAAGTCAAATGGCTGTGTGTTTGTGTGGGGGCAGCTATGAGGGCTGCTTATACAATGTGACATGTTTCCTCTAGAATTTGATGGGTATACCAGGGACTGGTATTTGATTTACGTCTGAGGTAATAAAAGATTTTAAAAAGCAGCATTGGGAACAAGCAATGGTTCCTAACAAAGAAAACCTGCGTATATGTCCCTGGTTTGGGAGATTGGAGTTTTCAGCTGTTATTCTGCATCAAAAAATAGAAGGTAGGGATTTCCAGTGGGAACTCTCAGAGGAGCTTAGCGAAGTGCCCCATGTGTTAGAAACTCGCGCTGGGAGTATACCACACTCGAGGGCACCATCACTAGGTTGCATTTGTGCCCATCAAATAAAACTGCTCTTGTTTCTTACTTCTGTCCCCACCTCCAACCTAGGATGTGTCAGAAACGGAGGCTAGGGGCCTGGGATGTGGATGCAGAAGAGATGAGGTTAGGAAAGAAATGCTTACGTGGACTCTTTCCTCTAAAGCAAGCTTCTCAGCCTAAACAGATGAAGTAGCAGGAAATCTCAAATACAAAGGTAAGCAAACAAATAAGAATCACCAACCACCAAAAGTAAAGAAGAACCAAAGCCCAGAGAAATAGGGTGAATCATGAGAAGGTATCTTAGTTTGGATTTGCCCAGAAGCAGATCCAGAGACAAGGATTCAAGGCTAAGTGATTTATTGGGAGGTGAAGAAAAGAGCAGGAGGGGAGGAAGGGAAATAAGAAAGGAAAGGCAGCCAATAAAGAGAATGACATCAAGTCAGCAAGCACCGTGGCAACTAGAACTCAATCCCACGGGGGGGAAGCTGGATCCGGTTTCGAACACATGAGTCAGAGTGACCCAACCTGAGGGTGAGAGAGAGCTCAGGTAATTATACGCCTACTCCCATCAGTCACTGGATGAGGACTGTTCCGGGATTTAATTCCTCAATTCCTCCAGCTTGCAATTTTAGCAGGAACGTGGGCTTCAGAGGCAAGAGAAAGCCCCGAGGCAAAGAAATACAGGTGCTGGCAATTGGCCCGAGTGAGGAGAGATCGACAGGCACTAAGTTGGAGGCTACCACAGGGGCATACTTGGGACTTCTACAATAAGATATTATCCTCAGAAAAAGAGGTGAGAGGAAATTGCATTTACTCACTTATAAAAACTAATTTAGCAGAAGATTTGGACATAACAGAAAACACACACACACACACACACACGCACACACACACAAAGAGTAAATGAGTGTAAAGGTTAAAGGTTAAATTGAAGAATTTTTGCAGGAAATAATGGAAAAGCACAGAATTAGAAAACATGAAACAAAAATTAAAGCATAAAGGATGGATCCAAAGGTATCCATCTCTTCCAGGAGAAAATAATGGGGGAGAGAAATTATTTATAAAATAAGAGAAGAAAATGTTATTGCTAAAAAAGGAAGCAAGTTCTTACTAAGGGCTGCAAGGATAATGTTGTAAGTGTTATCTGGACATGACACTGTCGTAATGAACAGTTCTTAATAGATCTGTGCATATGGGAAAATATGGCACAAGATCAAGTGAATTTTCAAGTTAATAAAGAATGAAAACTTATAAACCTATTACACATAACATTGTCACTATTAGTTATTGATTTAGAGAATAGACCTCTACCTCACATCATATCTTGAAATAAATTGCAGATGAAATAAATATAAAAACAAAAATATCTATAAAAATATGAGAATAAAATGGTAGGAGGCTTGCCTCACATTTGCCATCAATTTACTTCAGCAGTGGTGCTAAAACAATTATATGGGGGAAAAAATTATGTTTTCAACAAATGATCCTTGGACAACTGGATATCTACATGCAAAAGAATGAATGTAGACCTCATCTCAAAGCGTGTACAAAATTAACTTGAAATGGATCAAAGACCTATATGTAAAGGCAAAAACGTAAAACTCTTAGAGGAAAACATGGGAGCAAATTTCTGTGACCTTGGACCTAGTGATGTCTCTTCAAATATGACACTAAGAACATAGATGACAAAAAAAGATAACTTGGGGTTCATCAAAATTAAAAAAAAAATCTTTTGTGCATCAAAGGACAGTATTAAGAAAATGAAAAGACAACTCTGAATGGGAGACTATATTTGCAAATTATATGCCTCGTAAGGGACATTATGTTATATAAAGAACTCTTACATCTCAATAATAAAAAGACAAATAACACAATTAAAAATCGGCAAAAGATTCAAATAGACATCTCTCCAAAGAAGATATCCAAATGTCCAATAAACACACGAAAAATGCTTAATATTACTAGTCCTTATGGAAACGCAAATCAAAACTACAACGAGATACCACTTCACACCCACTAGGATGGCTAAAATCAAAAAGTCAGATCATAGCAAGTGCTGGTGAGGATGTGGAGAAATTGAAACCCCATACACTCGGTGCTGGTAGGAAAGGAAAATGGTGCAGTCACTTTAAAAACAGCCTGGCATTTCCTCAGAAAATTAAATTCCACTCTTGGGCATAGACCCAAGAAAATTAAAACATATATCCACATAAAAGCTTGTACGGGAATGTTCATAATAACATTATCCATGATAGTCAAAAGGTGGAAACAGCCCAAATGCCCATCAACTGATGAATGCATAAGTAAAGATGGTGTAGCTATGCAATGGAGCTTATTCAGCCATAAAAAGAAGTGAAGAACTTGTATACGCTGCAACAGGAATAAACTGAAAACATACCGAGAGAAAGAAGCCTGTTTAAAAAAAATACAGTGTATGAAATGTTCACGGTAGGCAAAATCCATAGAGACAGAAAGCAGATGAGCAGTTGCGCAGGGCTGGTGAGGATGGGAGTTTTGGGGGGTGATGGCTTAAGGGCACGGGGTTTCTTTTTAAGGTGATGAAAATGTTCTCAGATCAAGTTGTGGTGATGATCGCACAACTCTGTGACTATATTAAAAACCGTCGAACTGTACACGTTAATGGGCAAGTTGTAATGTGTGTGAATTATATCTCAGTGATGCCTACACAAAAATAAAAATGAATCTATTTCTGTAAACTTCAAGTATATAAGGCTTTGCTCAGTGTGCAAACCACAGAAGTTAAAAGAACAGATTGATAAATTAGCATTCAAAATTTATATTTGGTAAAAGATATGATAAAGTTAAAAAAAAAAAAAAGAAGTGACAGGCTGGGAGAAAATAGTTGCAGCGTATATATCAGACAAAGAATTAATATCCAGAGTATGTAGAGAGCTTCTATAAACATCAAGGGAAAAAAACTGGCACAATTAATTAACTTAAAGTGAGTATGGGGCGCAGGGTGTGGTAACGAGGGAGTGGGAATTGCAGTGCGCCCACCTGCTCCTCCATGGGCGTGGGGAGGCCAGGTGCGGGTGGGAGGTGTTTCAATCTGAAGAGAAGTAAAGTCTTATGTGCCTATGAGCCTCAACTGGACATTTCACTTCCTATTACAAAATCGTTCCCGTGATTGAAAGGGATGGGAGGACTTTTACTCTGTTAGTCGCTGGAAACACAAATGGATTTGTCTGAGATTTCACACAAAAAGTGAGAAAGAAAGAAAAAAATGTGAAAAAGTCTGAGTCCTGGATTGTGTTTTCAACAGGAAGTTGTGAAAATGAATCAAGTTGTTTTCTGCTGAGTCAATGTACTGGTTAGAAATGTGAAAAAATATTCAAACTCATCAGTAACAGGGAAAACTAAATTTAAATGATATATGCTTCATCCATTGAGCTGGACAACATTTTAAAAGCTTGACCAAGGTGTGGAAAAAATGGTATTTTTGTACTAGGTCGTAATATAATTTAATGAATACCTTTTGAAACACAATTTGGCAATCTCTATCAAGATGAAAAATTCTCGGTCCCTTTGACTCAGCAAGTCCAAGTATATATATTGCAGCATTATTACAAAAATAAAAATGAGCAAAAAACTTAAATTCCATAAATAAGAACATGGAATGAATATTGGGGACATTCATAAAACATGCACATTGCAATAACAAAAAACGAGGGACATGTGCATACACCAACATTGAACAATCTCCCAGACCTTCAGTTAGGTGAAAAACAGACAATTTCTGCAAATTACATATAAAATGGTTTCATTTTGTTTTTAACTATCTATGTATCAAAGGAGGTCTTTAAGAATAGATAAATTGTTACAAGTGTTTTTTTCTGGGGACAGGAATGCTGAGTGTAAAGGGGAATTTTCATTTCATCTTCCATTTTAGCACAATTCGGCAGAACTATAATGAGAGGCACATGAGGGAACCACATATTTAATTTTAAATTTTCTACTAGCCACGTTTAAAAAGGTGAAAAAGAAACAGATAGCATTCACTTTAATGGTATATATTTTCAATCTAATATATCCAAAATATCACTTCAATGTACAATCAGTATAAAGTTATGATTAATATAATATTCACAATCTTGTTTTCATCCAAAGTCTCTGAAATCCAGATGTATCTTAGACTTAACAGGGTATCTCAATTCCTAGCACCCACATTTCCTGTGTTCAAGAACCCCAAGTGGCTAGTGGCGACCACGTGGTACCGCGCAGTTCTGTATTTTATGTACTTCTGCCTTGTTCTGAATTATTTATGATTATTTATGATTATCTTTTTGCATTTCTTTTATTAAACAAACACACACACACACACACAAATACAAAGAATCGGAACCTTTAAACTCTTCCTAAGGAGAAAAAAAGAAAAAGCAGAACCTTGAAACTCTTCCTAATAAGAAAATAAAAACAAGAAAGAAAAAGGAAGGAAACGCCTAACCACCGGCCTTGCACCCATCACGTGCTGGGAGCCTGCGTTTCTTCCCCTCTGGGGTTTGGACCTTTGTTATTGATGCGGCTGATCTGCAGAAGGCTGGGGCCCGGTGCAGTAAGGACAGGAGCGGAATGCGGTTCTTGTCTCATGGGACTGTGACTTGCGGACCAGTGGTTCCCGAGGGGCTTGAACAGCTCTCTCCGGTTTCAAGGGTCTTGACCTCCTCTGCCCAGGCAGTAATCATATCACCTATATCTGGCCGATGGCCGCCCCCTAGCATGTGCACAAGTGATTATTTCTGGAACCGGCGTAACCTAAATCCCCTGCTGCTGCCTGACCCTTTCAACTCGTCCAGCCATCCCTGCTTTTGCTCCGCTTTGTTACGCTGACACAGGGACCTGGGACCGCCTCTTGGCTTCTTCTGGCAGAAGAAATGCCTAGTTCCTTGGGACTTTCCGGTACAGATATTGCGTTCTCTGGCTGCTGGCCAAGTTCTCCACACCTGGATTTAGTGCAAAGCCCCACGTTGCCATCTAATTAGTGGAGTTGCAAGATTAACCTGTGGTTTCCACAGTCTTTACCCTGGTTTATACGTTATGACAGTTTCCTTGCTTCGTTTTTTTTTTTTTCCCCCCTCTCTCACAGCAGCATTTGAGTCAGCCAGCTATTCCCATATTGTGTTTGTAGAGAGAGCTCTGAAACCAGAGTTTTTCCTCTGTTCATGGGAGAATTGACTCCCCCCGGCGGAAGGATGATACATCATCCTTCCTGCAGTTATCCTTCACTCCTTCGGTCCTCCGCATGAGTGAAAATTTGAGAGAGGCCCACGAAAACTAGCAGATTAGAAGGAGATTTTCTGATTTGAACAATGGGCGTGGTTGACAGGAGCAACACACGCGTCGTCACTGTGGATACGTTATCCTGTCAGTCAACTCGGACCTCGCCCTCCCTAAAGTGCCTTGGGGTTGGGCTAGGAACCGTGCGCGTGGGTTCCGCTCTACTTAGGCCCTTTAGTACTGAATTTTAATTGATTTAATTTAATTTACTGAATTTATTTCTCCTAGGGCCTGGGGCACTCCTAAAAAGCCCACCGAGGCCAGATTTCTGACCAGAAGAGAGACTGGTAAAAATAAGAGGCCCTTTAAAATAGCTTGTTCCATCAAGACCTGATAATAAATAGATGCATTTTACATGGAAAGGAGATGGAAAACCATCCCAACACCTGCCCTAGCCATCCAAAGGACCTCAGGAGTTTCTTTGATTGCAGTCAAGAAGCACAGAAATGAGACATTTCATGTTTTTACCCTCACTGAGTTAAGACTCAATCAAATATTAATAATGATGCTATTCCTTCTACAATGGATAACAATAAAACTAGTAAATATTCCACATTCACTCTTAGCTCCTAGAAGGAGGGGCCTCCTGGGGTGCTCTGTTCCTAGCACAGTGCCTGGAAGGTACTCAGAGTTAAAAATGAGATTGCTGAATAAACACGATGGTTAAATGAAATCTCATTAGGAAAAAAAAAAAAAAAACATTCGCTCTTTTAAGAAACCGATTTCTAGGCAATCGAAGCCACTTGACACATTTGAGAGTTTTACTCATCTGGTTGTAGTGTTTGTTTTTCAGGTATGAAAAGAATAAAAATAACAATCAGTCTATATGTTCATTTATATATATTTTTTGTCAAAATGTTAGCAGGATACACTATATTTACACTTGTGAAACTTACTGAAAATTCCTGTGTTGCTATTACCTACTAATGTTTTATAACAATAATTACTAATAATGTTAATGCTTTGTACTCATATAGCAATTTTTGTCAGAGAATTTCAAAAGCTTTCAAGGTATTTTCAAGAACAAATTCACATTATGTTATGGAATCTTACTTATTTTGAAAGTGCTTGCAGATATGGTTCATTTCTTTCCAATTTCACTTACTTTAAATCCTGTTTCTTCTTTTCACAATTCAGTTCAATAATCTGTCACCTTTCCAAGTGCTCCTCCCACCCCATACTGTGGTACACATTATACTCTATTTTAGGCTAGTCAAATGTTTTCTACTAGATACCAGTTTGAAATACCTCTTTATAAGCAGATGATCATCTCAACTGGAAAGACCAATTGACTTTCCCAATGATGCAAATGTTGCCCAAGGATCAAGAGATAAGGCCCATGACACCTGCCAGACGCAGATTTGTAGTTGTGATTAAATCCTAGAAACAAAGCTGGTATTAGTATAAAGTAGAAACTCTAATTATAGAAGCTCTCATAAATTTCAGTGATATCAGGTAAGGACTCTGGTCAACTAAAACTGGAAAGATGATCCTGTGGGCTCTTAATAACAATCAAGATGTATATTTTTTACATTTTATAATAACGAGCTTACTTTCCGTATATGTGGAAAGCATAATTCTCTAGAAGACTCCATCTGGATCCCAAACAAGTTTGGCTCTTTCTATATTTACTCAAGTTGGAATATGAAAGGGATTTGGAATGGAAATGATCAAATGCATATTGAGTGTTATTTTTTTATTAGTATCTATAGGATTTACTTATTCGACGCACACATAGGATACAGGAGAGATTAAAGACTGACAATTTTTTTTCCCCGTGACAATAAATCAAATCAAAGCATGCTGTGCACTCTTTAAAAGTACCACTTCTCTCTAAGTTACAATAACTTTGAGAAAAAAAACATTTGAACGAGGAAAAAAATGTAATCAGTCATTTAGATGTTTTATTTACACAATGCCAAAATACGTGAATAATTGGAACTGTTTGGGTGACTAATTGACTGAAATATATGAAGTAGTGAGCCTTCCATACCAAATGCTTTATTATTCCTGCTATTATGATTATTAGTTATCATTCATATTCTTCTTTTGAAGTTTGGCAGACTGTAATCAAATGCAGTTTTTCTTAATTTTCTGAATCTAAATTTTTATCTTCAGAAAGATTATTTCAAAAGGGGAAAGAAGAACTAAATTATTCAGATGGCATATTTATTCAATAGTGATGAGAATAAAACACTTTTATTGAAGGATCAGTATAGTTATTTACACATCTGCACTGATGTATTAATGCTAGAGAATCTCCTACATTCACGTTTAGGAAAGGATGTGCTGTTATGAATTATCTGGTTTTATGAATTAGCTTGTAAAAATAATGCAGTTGCTATTGAGGCTATAATGCCTTGTGGAATTTACTTTGCTTGTTTGTTTTGACAAGTGAGGTTTAGTTTTATGATAATATTTCAGGGCTCACGAGTAAATGCCTTGTAGTCTGTTTTGTAAAGGCAATGAAGCTTTAGTGATCTGCAATCTTACAGCTGCTTCTAGATATTAAATCTTTGCTTGGAAGTAGAATGAGACTGCCGGCATATTCGCTGAGAATTCTTTGACCAAGTGAAAATGATAAGAATCCCCACCATGGATATTGTTTCAGTAAATTTACCCTGGTCATTACCTTGATGTTTAAAGTAAATAGTATTTCAAGAGCTGTTTTTCAGGGGATGAGTATCTTCCTTCATAACAAGACATGTTTGTTGACTACCAGCTCTTGAATTCCAGGCACGGTCAGGCCCTGGGGGTGTGGCAGTGAACAAAAACAGACAGAAGTCCTTCCCTTGTGCAGCCTTCATTCTAGGTGGAGGGCCATCCAATGAAAACAAGACAATGAAAATGCAGAGTTCAGGACACAGCCCTTCTTACTCGGGCAGATCCCAAAATGGCATTGTTAATTCGTGTCCCACATAGCAACAAGAGCAATCTTCCTCAGATAGACATCAGGTGGTGTCACTTCTCTGATTATGTCCAAAATTTAAAAAAAAACAAAAAAGCAAAGAAAAAAGCTACAAACTTATTGCCAAGGCTTAGCAGGCTCCTGCACATCTCAAACCTCATAGTACAATTAAACTGCTCTCCAGTTGCAATGGTCTTCCAAATACACAGATTTGCCAGACTCGCTGCTGACTTCACTTGTACTGTTCCTTATGGCCACAGTGCAATTCCCTCCATTTCGCTGTGCAACCAACTCTTTCTCAAGTTTCCGAACTGTACCTAAATGTTACCTTCTCAAAGAAGCCTTACCTGACCATCCTGTTTGAAGTGTTTCCTCCGCCATGTTGTTCTCTATTTTAGCCTTGGTTGGTTTTCTTCATGACACCTACAAGCATTTGTCATGATTTCGTTTGCTACTCTACTTGTGTTTTTTTTTTGTATGTTTCCCTAATAGGATGCAAGCTCTGTACAGGTAAGGACCATGCTGGTCTGGTTCATCCTTCTATCCCTAGTGCCTGACACTGTGTCAGGCACATAGTAGGTGCTCAATAAAGAAATGACTGACTGGATGAATGAATGGCTAGAGAGGAAGAGAAATGAGAATATCTCTATCATCACTGACCCCACATGATACTTCATGTTAATCGTTATACACTTACATTCATTGTTTTCATTTTAGAAGAACACTCACTCTCCTGTCACCCCACCCCACAACCACCCACATACAGGACTGTTTCAGATTCCACTGCTTTTTGCTATTATACCTTCATCCTCCTTTCACTGTTTTGATTTCACCTGGCGCCTTTCATGTTTAAGTTTTACATTATTTGGGGTACTGTTTGCTTAATATTGGCTCCCCTAGAAACAGGAGCATCACAAGGGCCAAAACTCTTGGTTTTATTGATGCTAGTCTTTGCCAGGCTAATTCGAAGCCTTACAAATTATAAGCACTCCATACAAATGTATTGAATGATTGAATGAATGAATAAGGAGAACTAATTCTGGTCACCAACCTAATTTCTGTCAGAGTTTGCTCGGTGTGCAAACATGCCAGTGACTATATCAGAATTATACAGAATAATTTGGGATTTAACAGTCAGAGGAGAATGCCCATCAAATTTCTATCTATTAAGCCTGGACAGCTCAAGAAATAAATGTTTTCTTAAATTTTTTTACCAAAATTAACTAGAGGTTAGGTAGAAACTCCTCTGGTATAATTCTTGATTTACAATATGAATTATTCCTATTCCAATGTTAGCAAGTGCAATATCATCATTATCATTCAATCTCCATTGAAAGGCGTGGACACATGGAGTTAATGGGGAAACTGGGAGAAGTATGGAGAAGAAAAGTGGTGAGGGCAGAAGAATTGGAGAAGACATGTCCTATCTAAAGACATTCAAAATGAATTAAACATATTAAAACAAACAAATAAACAAACCCCAGGCAGAACATGCCATCAAAACCAAATGTGACTCATGTGTTCATGGATAAACAAATTGTAATATATTCCCACAATAGAATATTATTCAGCCTTAGCAAAAGAGGAAATTCTGACATGTGGTATGACATGCATGAACCTTGAGGACATCATGCTAAGTGTAATGAGCCAGTTACAAAAACTCAAGTACTGTATGGTTTCACTTATAGGAGGTGCCTAGTGAAGTCAAATTCACATAGGCAGAAAGTAAAATAGGGGTCGCCAGAGGCTGGGAGGAGGGAGTAATGGGGAGTTTGAGTTTAATGGGTACAGTTCCAGTTTAGCAAGACGAAAAAAGTTCTCGAGATGGATGATGGTGATGGTTGCACAACAATGTAAATATACTTTAATGCTGCTGAATTGTACACTTAAAAATGGCTATAGTGGTAAAGCATATGTTTACTTTGTCACAATTAAGATGAACTAATTAACTAACTAAAACACTCACAAATGAGTCTGAGGACCACTGGGGGCCTGCAGTCTTGTGGTGTGATTTCTCACCGGTCATACATACCCCAAGTGCCTGGTGTGTGCTGAGCAAGAGATATTTCTGGATGTTTGAATGCCTGCGAAGAGGTAGGTGTTGGTTGAGGCAATGGGAAAGAGTAGGGAGAGAGTCAAGGCTTTGGTTACCATAGAGTGTACATTCTAGGTAAGGATGGAGACAATAAACAGGCACGTGAAACATGAAAATAGTAGGTAGGGGCACTGTGCTGAGAAAGTTAATTACTTTCTCCATCATGACCTATTTCATTTATTTTTACTTTTATTGACAAAATTACCCTCTCTCTTCCACACACACTTACATGTATATACACACACCCTTGTTACAGTTGGCCCTGCAGGCTGACTGTGCACCAGTTAACCCAAGTTTTATTGTAAATGGTATGAATTGTGGCAATGCTGATATTTTGCAACACATGTCTTGTTTGGGTTATAGAAAATAAGATGCATGAATAATAAATTAAAGTGTGTAATAATATAACTAAATCACATTTATGGGATGTTCTTTGTTTTGCAAATTAAAATGCACAAACAGCTCAATTCTTTTGTCTTTATTAAACAGTTTGCTGGATTGCCTAAACGTGGAGCATGTACATAAATATTCAAATTGAGTTTTTCACTCTGAGGCAATTTTGACATTTCCATATTGGGTTCCTCAGTGTTTTATCTAAGGAAAATTAACCACATGTGACCAAAATATGATCACTTATATTTGTATTACAATTCTTCCAGTTATATACCTGACAAAATGGATGACTTTACCAAGTCCTCCCAAATGAAAGTATTGCAAAGGGTTTCATGTTAACCACTTAAAGAACTAATAAGAAAATGTTTATAAGGAGATAAAACTACCATTAGCTCAAATCGTTCAATTGATATCTCTATTTTCTATTGCCTGAGATGCTCCGGGTGGGAAGCTCTTTTATTTTATTTTTTTTTAAAAAAAGGTCGTGCCAGCCAGCTGCTTAGACCGATTTCAACTGGGTATGTGAGCAGCATTAAGAAAGGCCCTGTGCTGGCTGGATGCTTGTGGATGTAGGAACAAAACCTGCCCTAGTCCAATCGCTCTTACATTTCAGATGAATTCCTTGAGAACGGTGCCTTTGAATTTCACTCTCAGCTCTAGACCTTTGCCACTTTGCGGGTGACACTGAAGGAAGGAGCCACAAGGGTGGGACTCTCACCTCGACAGCAGAATGGACCAGCATCACATGTGTAGCACGACTAGCAAAAAGCAGGAGATCTAGTCACAGACGGTGTGTGTGTGTAAGTGCTGACACACCACCACACTGGCTAAGGGGGAGCAAACACTTCACCTCTAAAGAGAGTGAGCCTTCCCTCCACAGAACTGTCGTGAGGATGTGACCAGCTGTCCTATAAAAAAGTATCCCATGGGTAATCGTTAAACCTCATAGCCCACTATTTGGGATGAATAGTCCCTTTATAATGCTTCACCACCTCCACCATTTTTGCTGGAAACATCACCCAGATTTCTGCCTGTCCTGGCTGCGTGTTCAGATGAGTGTTTGGTGGGGAACCACCTGGAGGACCTTGAAGACGTTAGTGTCTGCAGAGCCCAACTTAGAGATGCCACCAGGCAGTGCAGTTAGATTTATGCATATGGAAAAAGCCTCTTTGTCCACAGAAAAAACCATAAACTGGGCACCTCTAACTCGTTACGTATCTATACCTCCATATATTGGAGTAAATTCTGCTTTTAGGGGTTCTCTCTAAAATGGGAGGTCCAAATTTCCCTTGGTGAAGGCAATTTTCAAGGCAAGACCAAGGGCAGCTTTTAACCTCAGGTTATGAACTTATAATTATTGAAAGTTTTATTGTACAATATTAGATCACAGCATCCTGAGTTATGGTTATTTAATATATACGTTGTCTATATCTGTCTGTCTCTTTCCCTCTTTGGGTATATACGTATACATATGTATGTAAGCTTATATACATATACGGATGTATAAATATACATACATAAATGGATACTATGTATTATACCTGCAATGACTAAATTTTCAGGCTCTATAGGTTTACATTTTCTTGAGCTTAATGTTGCATTCATGCATTTTTGTTTGCCTGAATGAGTTATCCTCAGCCCTTGCTTGAATCTGTTCATTAAGATTTCATGAAGTCAGCTCTTGATGAATTCACAAGCCAGAACTGCAACTTTCTCACTGCTTTTCCCGTGCTAAAAAACGCAGCACCAGCTTTTCATACTGGAGGATGGTAGAGATAAATTCTGCAATGCCAACTCGTCACCCCGGGATGACAGAGCTCCTACTGAATTTACACAAGTCCTTTATTACGTGAAGTGATTTGAGTGAAACAAATGGGTTATTTACTGTGTAGAAGACTAAGAAGTGAGACCTTTAAAATGGTAAACATCACAGTACATCATATCTGGAAAGATGTTTTTTGCTGTGTGTTTGAGGTTTTGCAGTTGATGTCAAAGTTGAAAATCTGAAGAACAGATTTCTTTGGAGGGAAGAGGTTCCGGAGGGTTAGGAGGGGAGCCATCCTCAGGGAGTTTTGGAGGATGTGGCCAAACTGGTCTTGTTCTGGTTGAAAAATTATTTTCAAGCATTACCTCAATGAGGTTTTAAAACTACAGAAATCCTATTTGGAGGATCATGGAGGTATTGCTTTGTCTTCAGTGTTTAGCTGTTTGAACTAAGGGAAAGCACATAATTTAAGAATAGGACACAGTGTATTGTCACCAAGGCTTCTGTGAAGTAATGGGTTGGAGGTTTGCAAAATACCCTTACTTAAGTAAGATGAAGAATCCTGAAGCCATGAAGACTTCCCACACTGACATGTGAGGACCTTCATCAGTGTTTGGCATGAAATTCTGGGCGGCGAGTGCTACTCGGGAGAACCGAGGATGGAGGGTGAGGGCCCAAGGACCATGGTGTGTCTCTTCTTCTCCATCCTTTTCTTTCCTGACACGGTCAAGTGCTATGGCTCCTGATAGGACATGTGTGTGGTCAATAAAGTCAATAACAAAGATATCACTTTACCAAGTAAATACTAAGGATCAGATCCTACACAGGTTTTAAAGTTGCGAACATGTAGCCCACAGCAAGGTAGGTTTTATTATCACAGTTCTGCTTTGAGGAGAGAAAACTCAAGAACCTGCCTGGTGAGTGGCAGATACAGGCTCTGAACTTGGGCTTTTCTCACTCTAGTGAGATCACGGTGTTGAGGAGATAGATTCTTTAGCAGTAACAAAGGGATATACAAAGGAAGTTCATTTCTCCCTTATGAAACAGACCAAGGTGGGTCAGAATGTTTTTCTCCGCAAGTCATCTAGGAACCCAGGATGGCCAGGTGACTTTGCTGTGATCCAGCCAGCAGGAAGCAAGTCCACAGCAAGCATGGCCCAGAAGATGACAGAGGATTAGCACAGGTCAGTTCCACTGGAATCCCACCAGCCGGCAATTCCTAGCATCGCTGAGGGTGAAGCACTGAAGTCTGTGGCTGAGTGGCCACGTGCCGATGTCAAACCCGGGCGCTTCTCCAATGAAAGAGAAAACGAATATTGGCAGACGACTGTCTCTATCAACTAAGAAATCTCTGTGGTGCCTTTCACCTCCACATTCATGGGAAATCAGGACAAAAATAATTGCAACTTCAGAAGAAAGGTGGTAAAGAAAACAGAGCTAAGAGCAGCTCCTGAAATCCTGGATTTTAAGATCCTCTTTTTATTATTTGTCAGGATCTGGACATAATCTGCCCCAATTCCCTTTTCAGCTACATAACTTTCTCTTTCCTACTACTCTCCTGCTTTTCACAATAACCCAGAAATTGGTCCATTTTGGGTCCTTATTCTTCCAGAAGGTAGTACCAAAGCTGCTCCTAGCCGATTTTGTTTGTTCTCTGTTTTGAGATCTTTTCAGCAGGGCTATACACCTGCAAACCAGGCTGCTTAGATGGCTCCAGACTTTCCAACTTGGCTTCACTTCTGGGATATTTCTTCATTTCTCACCTATTAGCTGACCCAAACTGTGAGCTTTTGAATACTCTTTGGAGCTGGTATGTTCTTATGATAAACTCTTATTTTTGTCCCCCATTGTTTTTCATTTCTTCTCCTTTAAATTTCTGCCTCATTTTCACTTCTCATGGTCCACTATTTTCCTAATCTAAAAGAGTACCTATCACATAGCAGGTGTCTGTCCAGGCACTGGGGATTTGTCATTGAATAGAATGAAGTCACTCCTTTCATGGAGCTTACATCCCTTGACTTCAGTGAAGTGGGGGCACAAGCAACACTGATTTCAGGACAAAGTAAGAGAGAGAGGAGTAAAAGATGAAGTCAGAGAGCTTCTCATCAAAGATGTTGGTAAGTCAAGGGAAGAACTTTGGATTTTATTCTGAGTGAGAGAGAACACTATTTATCTATTTTGAGCAAGGGAGCAAGATGATCTGATTTCCATACTGTGACGAACACACCTGCTTACAGGTCATACTCATTCCCTCGCTTCTGCTATATTTCATTGGTCCCATAAACCAGCTTTGATTCAATGGGAAGCTACCACAAAATGACATGAATACTGAGAAGCAGTGATTACTGTGGTCAACTTGGAGGATGGCTAGCACATGGATAGCTAATTATTTCAACACATTTGTTGAAGAAAACTACGTGTTCTCATTGAATTACATTATCACCCTTTTCAAAATTAATTAGCTATATATGTGTAGGTTTATTATTGGACTATCTATTCTGTAACATGGATCTATATATCCAAAGTGTGCCAACACCACATTGTCTTACAGAAAATTATGAAATAAGGTAGTGTAAGTCCTACTCTTTGTTCTTATTTTTTGAATTCTGTGGGTTGGCTTAGGTCCTTTGCATTTCTATATACATTTTAGAATTGGCTTGCAAATTTTGACAACAAAAAAGCCTATGGGATTTTTATGGAGATTTTATTGAACCTATAGATCAATTTGGAGAGAATTCCCATCTTAACATTATTAAGCCTTTAGATCCGTAAACATGATATATTTCTATATTTGTTTAGATATTTTTTAATGTCTCACAGGAATGCTTTGTAATTTATAAGTCTGGGTCTTTGTTCATATTTTAAGTTTATTCCTTAAATAGTTTTGACACTATTATAGATTTTTTTCCTTTCAATTTCTAATCCTGTGTTACTAGTATATGGAAATATGATTGAATTTTTATATTAACATCTTATTTTATGACCTTAGTAAACTCATTTATTAGTTCCTTTTCCTTCTTTGTATTTTTTTTAACTTAGATTCTTTATGATCTTGTACAAATATAACCATGGTGTCTAACTCTTCTTTTCAAGTTTGTATGTCTTTTATTTATTTATTTTTGCCTTATTGCACTAAGTCTTCTGATACAATGTTGAATACAAGTGGTAAGAGCAGTCTTACCTTATTCTCAACCTTAGGGGATCTCATAAGTATGCTGTTAAGTGTAAAATTGTCATAAATGTCCCTTTTTTCAGGTTGAGGAAGTTTCCTTCTGTTCCTAGTTTACCGAAAGTTTTTATTATGAATGAATATTGAATTTTGTCAAATTCTCTTACTGGATCTATTAAAATGAACATATATATATATATTTCTTTTTTCTGTTGATATGGTGAATAAAGTTTTTTTTTTCTAATGTTAATCCGAATTTTGATTCTTCATAAAAACCCCAATTGGTCAAGATACATTAATTTAGAATTTATTTCTGAATCCAATTTTCTAGAAATTTAAAAAAATATTTTCATCACTGTATGTGTTAGAATGTTAATCTGTAGTTTTCTTTTACTGTAGCATTTTCATCTGGTTCTGACGCCAAGGCTGTGCTGGCTTCATAGATGGGCTAGAAAGTGTTCCTCACTCTTCTATTTTCTAGAAGTGTTTGTGTTGGGTTGCTTTTTGGTTTCTTGAAATATTTGGTAGAATTCACCAGTGAAATCGTCTGGACCTGGAGTTTAGTTTGTGAAAAGAATTTTAACCACAAATTCAATTTTTTCAGTAGAGATAGGGTTATATTATTCACACATTTCTTTTTGAATGAATTTTGGTAGTCTGTATCTTTCAGGAATTTGTGTTTCATCCAAGTTACCAAGTTTATTGACGTTGAATTGTTCATGATACTCTCTTATTATGCTTTTAGAACATGTATAAACTGTAGCAGTATTCTTTCTTTTATTTGATATTGAAAACTTTTTGTCTTTTAAATTAAAACTTGTCAGAGATTATCAGTTTTATTGATCTTTTAAAAAATCCATTTTTTGTTTTGTTTTATTTTTTCCTATGGTTCTATATTTACTTTTTTCTGCTCACTTTGGATTTCATTTGCCATTCTTTTTCTAATTTCTTTATATATAAGCTTAAGTAATTGATTTCATAGATACTTTTCTAATAGAAGGCTTTAATGTGATCAATTTTCTCTCTAAACATTTTTTAGCTACTTCCACAGATTTTGATATACTGTCTTTCAATTTTCATTCAGTTAAATAATAGCTTCCTAATTTTCTTTTTGGATTAAGAAAATTCCTAATATTTGGAAATGTTTCAGAAATCTGTTTTTATTGATTTCTAGTTTATTTTCAATGTGGTCAGATGATGTGTTTTATATTTGAATCTTTTAAACTTTATCGAGTTTTGTTTTATGGTCCAGAATGTGATCTGTTTTGGTGGGTGTTTCATGTGCAGTTGAAAAGAATGTGTTTTCTGCCATTGCTGGATAGAGTGTTCTATATACATTTATAATTTTTACAGTTATAACTTTTATTTTTAAGTCTTGTTCCAATATTTTGTAACCTTATTAGTTTTTTTTGAATTGTTCTATCAATCATTGAATATATTAGATAATGTGGGAAGAAAGATTAGAGACTTTGAAGACATAGCAACAGCAACAATTAAAAATAAACACACAGAGATAAAAGACCAAAAAAGTATGTAGGGAGAATGTAGGGAGTGAAGAAAAAACATTTGAAAGAATAATGCCTGAAAATTTTTCTAAATGATGAAATCTAAAAACATACAGATCCAAGAATTTCAGTGGATCCGAGGCAGAAAAAAACATAAGAAAAATCACAAAAAGACATGTCATAATAAAATTTTATGAAAACATGTGATAAAGAGCAATTTTAAAAGGATCCAGAGATAAAACACACATATTATACAGAGAAACAAAGACAAAAATGGCAACATATTTGTCATCAGAAACCATGAAGTCCATTAGACAACAGAATGGCATCCTTGATATGTTGGTAATAAAATCTATCAAACCAGAATTTCATATCCAACAAAACTACCTTTAAAAATAAAAACCAAATAAAGACTTTAGGACCAAAAAAAAAAAAAAAAAAATCTAAAAAAACTCATCAATGAAGACACACACTAAAAAAAGTGTTAACTTTTATTTAAGCATAAAGAAAATTATGCCAGATGGATATGTAGATTTAGAAAAAAGAATAATTAGTGCTCAAATGGTAAACATATGTGTAAATATAAAAGGATAGTTTTCCCTTATTTTAAAATTTCTTTAAAAGATAATTGGTTGTTAAAAGAAAAAACAATAACTCTGTATTTATTGTGGGATTTATTATCTATGTAAAGGTAAAGTACATAATAACAATGCATGAAAATGAGGGATAGAAGTATATATTTGTAAGCTTGTTATATTTGAAAAAGTGTAATATAATTTGAAGATAGACTCTAGTATAGTAAAGGTGTGTATTATAAATTGATCCTGAGTAATTTTTAGTTTAGATATTTTACTTTCTTTCTAGAATTTCTTTTTTTTGTATTTTTAAATATAATCTTCCATTTTTCTTCTCCTCATGTTCATGTTTCCTTTGCTAGCCTTGAAATATTTTACAGTTCATGAACAGACTAGTACTGAGACATAGATGCAAGCCTGCCCTTGACGGGTCTCTGCAGCCTTCCCTCTGTGAAGCTTTGTACCCTCTAGCACCGTCTCACAGGTTTAGCTCCTTTGCCTTCCTCGACTTCATCTTTATCTCCTCCACTTGGCCATACCACCGCCTCTGTTGAGTTGCTCTTCCCTGTGCTTTACCTGGACCTGCCTCCCGTCCTTCGGGTAAAGTGATCATAAGGTTCACCTTGTTTTCCTTCTCTCTGGGATCATAGTTCAGTGCTGATTGTTGTCCAGACTCTGGAAAACCATTATTTAATATGTTTTGTCTATTAGTATATTTGTTTCCGACAGTAAAGCCACTCAAGTAGCATTTAGCAGTTGGTCGCTCCCGTGCTGGGGTGTGTTAGTTGCCACTTCTTTTTCTCTCATAGCTCTGTGTTTACAGTTGACTATTGCGCTCTGTAGTCTAAAGTACGATCCATGGGCCCATCTCTCCATCTTGTCTTTAAATATGTTGAAAGCAGTGGCTGTCTTCCTCATCTTTATGTCTTCACACTTAGCATAATATATTCACAGAATGCTTCTCAAAAATATTTGTTCAAGCTTTCTAGTCTTGTGATCCATTTCCTTGGGTACTTTGCACACGTTAGGTAGAAAAAGTCACGTGCATGTCGGGGATGGCAGAAAGGGGGCACGTGTCTTGCCACTTCTCCTATCAGAGATCGTCTGGCATCATCGATCGCCACGGTTCTACTTTTCACCTGAGGCCAAATGTGGCTTTGAACTCCTTCCTAATATGATTTCAGATATCTCCTACCAAGTAATACAAATTCATTCTTACACTGAAACTTATTGGCCATTCACGAATTAATATTATCATTTCTTAGAAATACCATTTTATTTTATTTATTTAGTAGACATTTATATGGCACTTGTGTGCTAGCATCATTCTAGGTACTTTAAAATATTAACTACTTTATTCTTATTACAATTGTCTAATGTTGGAACATGTATTATCTCCATTTTACAGATGAGGAAACTGAGGCACGGAAAAGTTCAGTGACTAACATAAAGTCGTCCATGTTTATCAAGGAGTGCATGTATGCTGCTTGCCCTTTGCTGTTACGCCACACTGACCCCTCCGTGGCCCAAATCAACTAATTTTTTTTTTTTTTTTTTTTTTAAGAAGAAGCTAAGAAAGTAGTTAACACCTTTTTTTTTGACAAGCAGCAGTAAGGGACAGGCTAAAACAGACTGGGCATGGAGTTAAAAGTACCCAGGGCTTCTCAGAACACAAGAGAACAATATCAATATTCCTCTTGACTTATTCATTTAACAAATATCTACTAAACTCTTTCTCCATTCCAGGCTCTGCTGGGAAGGGGAAGCAAACATTCAGCCAGTTGAAACATGGAACAGTTACAGACTGCCAGGTGTCACCTCAGACATGCAAACCATCAAGTTTCTAAGAGCTCGACTTAATTCCAGAACCTGCCGGCTAGGACAACAGGTACATATATTTTATGCCCTGGATAGAATTCTTTTACAAACTTGAATTGCAAAAGTGTTAGGACAACAGCTGGGAGGGAGTGGAGAAAGCAGGAGGTAGCATCTACCATCGTTTTCTGATATCTGTTGATTATCGTGGGTGTACTACTATTTAAGGTGCTTTCCCATGCTCGTACAGCTGTGTTCTAGGGCACACAAATCGTGTGCTGGTCCCCCACAAGCCAGAGAAGCAGCAAGAGACCAACAGGAAAAGAGTCAAATGTCTTACGTAGCACTTTTGTCAGATAGAAAAAGAAGGTAATATGATCATGACACACAAAAGCATGCAAATGTTCCTTTTTCTTCTTTTTGTTTTGTTTTGTTGTTGTTGTTGTTTGTTTGCTTTAAATAGCTAGCTGTCCCCGAGGAATGAAACACAATGATTCTGGAGGAATTCTGTTCTTCCATGCATTTTGGATTTTATTGTGGGAGACTGGAACTTCGGACGAAAAAAGGGGAGAATTTCACTAGTGTTTTGCGAATTGGCTAGTCAGCTGGACCTCTGCCCACAAGCCACCCCTGGGTGCCCCACAGAATTCAACAGAAACACTGAATGTAAATTCAGACCGTAGGCTTGATTATTAACACAGTAATTATCAGGGTTGATTGGATATGTGGAGTATATTGTTTGCCGTTGCTCAAGGTCATTCATCCTGTGCTGTCTCCGGTGGGGAGAAAAAAAATACTGCATCATTTGGATACTTCGGAAAAAAAATCTCATTTCACAGGGATTCCACCTTTTACTTCAAAGCCTATTAGATACTATGGTTCTCAGCAGCCCCGGAGCAAAATATTGTCAGAACATAGGATTTTAATGGGTCGCTGTACTTCTTGTTTTCCTGCGTTACAGATAGGTGCCTGTGAGTGCACATGCTTTTTGGGGCCCAGGAAGCTCAGTGGGGTGGGGTTCCCAGTGAAAGAACGCTGGCTGGTACCCCGTTTCCTTCTCCCCTCTGGGAGTGGGCTATGGAATGCAAGGGAAGTCGAGGATACATCCATCAACTCCATTAAGTATTAACTATTGCCTTGGGTCTAGAGTAGAACTCACGTCTCTGGGTCTGAAAAATTGGTTAGATTTTGGAGAAGCCACCCCTTCCCCAGCTCCATCTTTTCAGATAACTAGTGAGAAGTTAGGGGTGAATGTACAGCCATGTACATGTACAGTTAGGGTTATTGGGGTCTAAGTAAAACAAAATTACTAAATTTTATATATATGTATATATATATATTTTAGGGCAAAACGTACATATGGTAAAAATAAATAAAACAAAAACAAAAACAAATGAAATGGAAATTAGGCCCCCTCCAGAAACCAACCCCTAAAATCAGTTTTTTTCCTCAGAGAACATCCTCGTCATCAGTTCCGGGTTTTGTATAATCAGTAATTTTTGCACACACTAGCATATATAAAATTTAACTTTTTTCTATTACCATGTTTTCCATTTCCTAAAGACAGATGTAGCCCGTGTTGGGGGAGGTGGAGGTAGAAGGGGGAGAAAATCTACTTACTTGAATTTCATAATTTTATGTCAGAGGGTGTAATGGGGAGGGGAGCTTCATACTAATTATTTTGTGGCTACTATGCAATAGGCATCATGCAAAGAACTTTATACACACGGGATCAGCTACATAATTGGTGGGGCTGAGCCTAAAATAAAAAATGCAGGTCCCTTAGTTCAAAAATGAAGAATTTTGAGACAGTACAAGAGAGCATTCCACCAAGTGAGGGGTTTGCCAACATGGGGTGCTGTGTGACCGTATAGGTCGCCCACCCAGTGAAGCCGCCCTGCGTATACATTTTCAAATTGATCCATAAAACAACCCCAGGATGGAAATATCATTGCCTTCCTTTCGCAGATGGAAAGCTGAGATTTAGAAGTTTCTATCCTCAGTGGCCTTCCAGTGCGTTTACCCGTAGGATATCATGGTTTGAAAATAGCATCCATACTAAAACAATATGAGATCCCAAAAGAAGGAAAATATTGATCCTGATATTGGTCATCTGGACAATGTGAATTTTATATGTTAGAGCTGCTCCAACTTCCAGCTACCAGATGTCTGTAAAAATTCATAGCAGGCTATTAAATTTAGCAGATCCTGTCTTAATTAGATTAGCTTTCGCACAGCACGAAGGCAGAGTGTCTCTCTGATGGAAGGTTTATAAAGATTTCTGGTGGGAATTCTTTATGGAAGATGGAGTCTTTTATCCGCAGAGACTGACAAATAGAAAGAAAAAACCCATCTCATAATAGTATAAAAATATGGTCATGGTGTGTCAAAGCAGAAACATGAATCTTTATTTCATTGATGTTTCCTTTTTATTTGGCTTAAGAACAGGGACAGTTGGGGCTGAAGATGGGGGAGGGGTGTTCAAAACGACCAGCTAAGAGAATAGCACAAGAGAAGTGAAAAACTACAAGCAAATTCTGGTCGTCAAATCCTCCAATAAATTGAGCACCTAAGGAGCGCCGAGCGCTCAGATGCCTGTCAGTACGTGAGTTATTATTTTTTTTCCAGACAGAAAACAAAACTGCACAGTTTGTCTTGAGCTGGTCTTGCATGATTAAACTCAGCATCTATTCTCTCTCTCTCCATTTAAGGTCACTCAGAAAAGCTCACATGACACAAAACCAAAAGCCCGAGCCCCCTCTCTGCTTGACCCTCTCTGTCCTGCTACCGGGAGAGGCCCTCACCTGAGGTGGCGTGTGCAAACATTACTTGTTTATCAATGCGGGTACACAAATGAAAACAGTTTGGAGAGCTGTGACACTCTCCTCGGTGCCTGGTGTGTAGGTCACTCCGGAAGGAAGGCGGGTGCGAGTCATTTTTCTTTGCCATATGATTCACCAGCGAAAAGGTCACGTTCATGCAAAGACCTTCTTCCTCCCTTGGCTGTGGAGTCTGAGGAGAGAGACTGAGAAGACGGAGAAGACATTAAAAATTTGTTTCCACCTCACAGCCTCCCTGATCTCGGGCCAGCAGGAGATCTGCAGTTTCAGTCCCCAAAGCCCACGCAAGCAGGGCAGCAGGAGCACGGTGGCTGGTGGAAAGGACAGCCATCACCTGCTACAGCAGCCTGATCAGATTGACATCAGACGCAGGCTGGGTTACTAGGCAACTGATTAAATAAACGTGCTGGTCCTACAAGCAAGCTCGCCATTAATTAACTTAACCATTTTCATTTTGACTGTTTTCCTCCCTTCTCCACCTCAACGAGCTTTGAGACACTGAAATGTGAAGGGATTGGGGAAGGAGGCGGCTGACACCCATTTCGCCTTCAGTGGGAAATAGCCGATGCGTGTGAGCGCTTCCCACGCATGGGATGAAAGAACCTGATCGGCAGGTAATTAGCATTTTCAGCAAATGAGAAAACGTACACGAAAAGGCCTAAAAGAGTGCCGGCATGCATTGATTCAAAGCCGGTCATTTTTCCTAATCATGCTCGTCACTGAGTAGAACAAGATGGAGAACGTGGACTAGGAGACATGGCGTTGCTGGGAGAGAGAATCCCCGCTCGTGCTGGGGTGTCAAGGGGACCGAGGGGGGCGGGGTGCAGCGGACCCTTTAGCCGCCTGGGATGGTCAGCTGAGCCCCACAAGGCCTGAATCTTGAAAGAGGAGCCAAGGTCAGGTGAATAGCCACCATGAGGCAGGCATTCCAGAGAGAGAGTCCAGTGAACCAAGTCCCAGTTATAACGGTAAAATTATGAGCGATTTGGTTTTGATCAAGGAGAAAATAAAAGGTCCAGAGTGGGGCAGGAGGAATGGGCAGGGCCAGATGAGAAAGACCCGTTTCTGTCCTTCAGGGAGTTCATACTTGGTCCTGTGCCCCCCTGAGGGGTTTTCCAGGGAAAGTGGCCGAGGCAGACTGTCACCGTGGATAGCTTACCCTTAGTCACACAGAATTAGGACTTAAGAGGACACTAGGACAGCACTGAAGAGGCTCTTGTAATAGCTCAGAAGCGAGGTGAGGGCATGAAGTAGGGCTGGGCGCAGAAGAGGCAAGTGGAAGAGCTATTTGGCATTTGGAGCTTGATTGGGGACAGGGTGGGAGGGAAGAGGAGGGGGTCTAGGTGACAGCTAGGCTCCTGATTTGAGAGACTTGAGTGGGTGGTGGAGGCATTAACCGAGAGCAAGAACACAGAAGGAGGGCGGAGATAAGTGAATCTGTCTTGTACTTGTTGAATTTGAGGTTCCGGTGCCCAGCAGGTGATTGGTTAAATAAAGTAATTACTTCTTAATAGTCCTTAGAAGACAGGAATTAGGGGAGATTCCTTGTGGAACCTACAATTCCAGAAAAGACTCCTGTATAGAATTGTATTTCCATAGTAATATTTAAAGCAGGATGGAGAATGTGTAGATAATAACAGAGAGGATTGGGGCGGGGGAGGGGGGTTGCAAATTCACATCCATAGCCTTTTCCTCTTAAACACATTTTAGTAACCACTAAAGAAAATAGAGACCTAATAGCACCGATAAAGTTATTCATCATAACTACCTGATTCATTCTAATCTCTCCTTCTAATTATGGAATGGAGTTGTCATATTCAAATGTGAAACGGGCTGGAATTACCCATGGCAAATAGACGAGCCTCTGGCATATGAATCATCCTGGAAGATCTGACATCCCCTGGGCACTTGATCAAACACAGCCGCCAGCCTCTCGGGCCAGGGCGATATCACCTCTGAAGACAAGAGCTGGCTCATGGCACTTGGGACGGAGTGAGAAGCTCCCGGCTGCCATGCACAAGTACTGCATGGAAACAAGTTATTTCTCTAGGTCTTGGGAAGGAAAATTCTGTTTCCTTTTCTAACAATCAAAAGATTCATAGTCGTGTTTTCACATTTGCCTTAAACTGACGATATCTCTGTGTAGCCACTATTCCCAGCATTTTCCAGTGAAATGTAAGTGACCATTCTGGACACAAAGGTGTGGGTTCAATGAAGCTGGGGGAATGCCACAGTATGCAATGCCAGTGGGTTCTAAGGAAGATGCTTTGTAGCACTTAGAAGTGACCTAGGACACATGCCCATCTTAGCCTGGGTTTCATACTCATTCCCCAATTTAAAAAAATCTTTATATCCACATTTTATGTAAGACATCTATTTCTTTTAATTTACAGACTACTTCGTAAGCTATTATGATTTTTATGTGGAGGTGGATACGGATGGTCTAATGCTGGTGAAACAGTTCACTGAGAAACTCGAACATGTGTTTTCTATCCTTTGCTGAGCTTGCTGCTTGTGACCTTGCTTCTTGGACTCTGTCTTTTTCCCCAAAGAATTGTTATTCTTCCCTGATTGCTTCTCTTCAGGCACAAATGCTTGCTGACAAGGTTCCGAGGGAATCCTTATTTCCAAACGACATTGTCCACTGAAATCGTCGGCAGTTCGTTCAGTCCTTTGATGCTCCAGACATTACCACCCTGACCATCTGGGTCACAGTTCTTTACTTCCCACTTAGGCTAGTAGGCCCAGCCTTGGGCTATTTGAAAACTTTTGTCCTTTATCTTGGTAGAGATCAGGATTATGGGATGAATCAGTTTTGCAGTTTCCATGAGCATGATGAGGCTAGGAGGGAAATGTAACAAGCTGAAGAAATTTTTGTTACTCGTTTTTAAACTTTATATTAAAAGTGTCATAGTTTATTTAATTTAATGCAATTTTTTTTTCTTCCACAGCATTTAGTTTATGAGGTTTTATCTGCATTATTATTTGTTGTTCTAGTTCATTGATTTTAGTGATCGTATAGTAGACCAATAAATAAATTTATCACAATTTATTTGTCTTATTGATGAGCATTTGGGCTATTATGAATAAAAATGCTATAAATGTTTAAAGACACATTACTTTAAATTGCCCCACAAACTCTCCTTTTCTCTATTGCAAAAGATTTGGGGTCCCAAAGCCCTTAACCTCTTAGATATCATAAGTATTTTTGAGATGAGATAAATTAAGCAACATGACAACATTTTCTCTAAGAATAAAAGTCTATGTCACATTATAGAAAACAAAAACAAAAATGAAAGCATGAGTTCCTGAAAGGACCTGTACAAATATTATTTTGATCATCATCATTATGATTTTTAGCTAATTCTGTCATGTTTCTATATACTCGCTTATGCGTGCATATTTGTGATCGGCACTAAATGTTTTTAAAGCCATTTTCTTCCTTTTTCCCTTCCCATTTCTCACTGATTTTAGTCCTACCAACAAAAATATAGTAGAACCTTTCTTATTTTCTTGCATTTTCTCCTCTTTCTTGCTACTTTCATGACTCTTCTTCCTCAACTGTGATTAGACAAGGGTTCTCAGCTGTGAGATAGGTAACGAAGTTCAGGTCTGGTGGGAGAATGGAGAACAAGGTGAAAGAGGGAAAAAGGAGGAAAACAGGAACTACACAGTGAGAAAAAAAGAACACTAATTAGAGGACATGAAAAGTTTCTCACCTATCGAGGACGGGAGGCATTGGGAAAATGTTATTCAAGGAATATGCACAAGTCAAAAGAAGCAGAAGACTAACTGTAAGGTCATTTACTGTTAAAAATAAAGCTACACGAAAACCTATTGTACAGTATAATTCGGTTATGGGCTATGATCATTAAGTTGGAAAGAGAAAACGAAAGAGGGTCTTTGTGTTTATACTTTTTTTGTCTCCCAGTTCCCCTCCCCTGTCCATCGCGTGGCTGGAACACCTCTGGCCACAGTTGTCTGTAGAGAACTTCACATATTATTAAATGAACCTGGGCAATTAATCTATGATGAAAGTATGGCTTGATACCCACATACTCACGCGTGAAAAGCTTGACATTTGTTTGGGTGGGCTCAAAAGACAGAAGACAAATGCAGTGGCCCTCCCCATCTAAGCTTTCCTTTAAATCCCC
This sequence comes from Eidolon dupreanum, assembly GCA_028627145.1. Taxonomy (NCBI): domain Eukaryota; kingdom Metazoa; phylum Chordata; class Mammalia; order Chiroptera; family Pteropodidae; genus Eidolon; species Eidolon dupreanum. The sequence continues at coordinate 167,852,670 of CM053502.1, read as the reverse complement.
CTCTTTCTTGTTATCTCTGTATCATTTGACAAACTTGATCACATTCACTCCTTCTTAAAAGTTTCTTCTGCCTCGATTTCCAAATCATTCTTTTTCTTTCTGTGGTAGGCTGAGAAATGGCCCTCCAAAGTTAGCCATTTCCTAATTCCTGGAACCTATGACGGTTACCTTTTTCGCTATATAAATAAATAAATATTTAGATATATATGTATTTACTATCTATATGTATTTTACTACATATATTTACATGTAGTAAAAACAATATATGTATATATAATATATATAAAGCAAAAACAATAAAAGGATTTTTTCAGATGAGGTTAAGGATCTGGAGATGGATAGATGGTCCTGGGTCATCCAGGTGGGCCCTAAAATACAGTCACGTGTTCCTTATGAAAGAGGCAGAGGGAGATCTGACACGGAGGAGGAGAAGGAGCTGTGAAGACAGAGCAAAAGGAGAGTGGAGCGATGCTCCTGCACACGAAGATGTGCCGGTAGCCACGCTGAACGAGGCGGGGAATGAAGACTGAGACACCCCGAAAGGAAGGTGGCCCCGCCCACACCTTGACTTCCAGCCAGCGGTACTGATCTTGGGCTCCAGGACTTCAGAACTGTGAGAGAAAGCATTTCAGTGGTTTTAAGCCATTTAGATTGTGGTAATTTGTTAAAGCAGCCACAGAAAACTAATATACTCTCTCTGACAGCGCCTTCTCTGCCTCCTCTCCCTATCACACTCCTTTTTCTTTAGGATATCCAAATAACATTAGAAATTAAGCTCCTCTTCTAAATTCTCTCCTTGACTGTTTGCACATCCTCTGTGATCACTGTGAAATCCTACATTGGTAGCTCTGGTCTCAGCTTTCCAATCTCCACTTAGTGAGGATGAGGCTTTTCCACATTCTAAACCCTCTGCTCACTGTTTTCATTGAGTTAATAGGATGTGAGGGGTATTAATGCATACTGCTCAGAAGATTTCTGTGGTTAAATTATCTTGAGAGTTGCTGGGTTAAACAAATAAAAGAATGCTGGTTCTTTACTAGCAGGCTTCTTCTTTTACGTGTTCTGGGGTACTCCTTGGGAAATGGCTGCTAGAATGGTGATTCAATTATAGATTAAACCCCAATTCCTGTCCTGCAAGCTTGTGTACACACAGGCTTTGCCCAGAGAAGGTCTGCCCTGCTCCGCTTCTAACCATGCTGCCCACAAACACTGCTGGCCTGTGACAGTCACCTGCAGGGTACGGTCTTCATTCTTGTTCACATGAAACTCTGCACTTAAATTAGAGCTCAATTTGTGAAGCTATTGTGGGGTCAAAGTTACAAAATGTTTTCTTTTCTCTTTTTATGTCTTCATAACACACAGGGACTCTGGACTCTGTTGAGTCCAGAGCAGCAACACAGAGAGGCCAAACTTAAAAGTCATAATGGCAGTCTTATGACACACACCTTAGACCTCCGGAAAAGTTCTGATAAGTCACTGTTTCTTTAAAATCAAAACAAACAACACAATTCTTAAAAACACACCATTAACCAAGTAACTCCAGGAAAGGTAATGAAAGATAGATTTGGAGAGAACTGGGAAATGAGACTCAGGTAAACATGGGGAGGCCATCTGCCTCTCCCGAGGCTCCCTCAGCCTCCCAGCCATCGGCCGAGAGCCCCGGTGACTGTGAGATTATCCAGGGGACTCATAAGCATCTTTCCCTGAGTAAGTTTACCACGTTCAAGTCCAGCTGCCTGTTCTTCATGCTCCCTGTACTCTTGGCTGCTCCAGACCTTACTACAGGGGTTTCTAACCAAGGGTTCCTGCATCCCTTGGCATCCTGAGATAATAAATAGACTCTGGGCTATTTTCAATATTTCAAAAATGAATGGTTCTCTGCAGTGAGGCTGTGATGAGTAACCATGAAGTCACTATTCTGGGGGGAGGGGACCATTTTAAATCAGCTTACTAATACGTTAGTTAGTTTGTGAGAATTAAAAGCTTCGATTGGCAATTCTGCATGTTGCCAGTGGATGCGAATGATGAAGCAAATTAATCAGCAAGCAAGATATGTTGTGTGGTTCGTAGACAAAAGTTTTGCGGAAATGTGCATCCTACTGAGAAATGTAATAAAGGTAGCCCTCGGCGGTGAAAGAAATTGACATTACTGCTGTAAATCTTTCTGGGACTGCCTTCACACAAATTCTTTTTCAACCTAATTATTCACCTATTTAATTTATTTCTTCCTCTTTCATAAAGATAATTCTGCCGTTTGCTTTCTTCCCTCTCTCCCTCCTTTACCTTACAATATGTGCCCAGCAAGTGGTTGACAGCATGGCTCTGTAGGCCTTCTTAAAAATGATGACATACGGAGATGACATAAAGAGATGACATAAGGATTCTTAAGTTACAAAAGTGACTCAATTTACACAGGCAGCATGGGGGAAATGAGGTGTTTGCATGGCATAGCTCACCTCCTTCGCATTTTGTGACTACAGTCCCCCACACCCAACCACAAGCCTCTGTCGATATTGCTAAGGGCAGAGACCTTGTTCCTTTTTTTATTTCTGTCAGATCCCTTGTAGTCCCTAGTGCCATTATGAACACATGTCTACGTAGAACTTAATATACCATCGGATGAACCTGGGAGATTCATCAATAATGAAGATATGGCTTGATACCCACTCACTCACTCACGAAAGCTTTCACATGCGTCTGGGTGGGTTTGGAAAGGCAGCAGAAGACAAATGCTTTTGTTCCAGTACCAATTGTGGGATAAGGTAATTTGGCCATCTTATTCTTCAGACTGTTTAGAAGTTTACCCGAAACCCTAGAGATGCCAGCAGGGACAGGATGAATGAATGGCCGAGGTCAGAGGGTTCAAAGTCAGTTATCTCTATAGGCTGAGTTGCAGGATTGTGTCATGGTGATGAGCTGGTTGTATTTTCGGTATATTTGTAGTTTGAGAAAATTGGCGTGCGAGTTCAGCTTCCAACCACGCTACCTGTAGTAGGCAGCTCGACATGATCAAACGTTTCATTTCTTTTCTGTGTTGCACCATAACAGTATGTTAATGAAAATTGAAAGAGTCACTTGGTCTGTGATTCACCATGGCAATAAATGGCCATTTTCATTTCCCCATGTTCTATGTTCTCTTACCAAATGAATTCATTTTTATGTGGTTGGACCTGTAATATAAACACAGTTCTATATACTATTTTATATTTAACAGTTTATCATGATCATTTTTCTATGTCATTGCTCCGGGCTTTGTGGCCTGGACCATAGATTGCACTAGCTTTGTCATTTTGCCGGAGAATGGTCACACAGAGCTGGGTGAGGGGTATTCTGGGGCTGGGCGGGGCCTTCCATCGCCCTCTCTGCTTGAGTACTGGATGACAGCTTATTTGTTCAGGAGGGCTAAGGGCTGAGGAAGAGAACCCTTGAGATTATGTAGAAAGATCAACTTTTTCATTTTATTTTCAGTGTAAACCCAGGACAGGGACTTGTAAAGGTTACAGTCCCTGGATCTGGTGAAGAGCTGCAGAAAAGGGAACTGAGACCTTGAAATTACTCTGTTCGTCACCAGGTATTTTGATATTCGCTCAGCAGCAAAGTGGCTTCACCATATAGCCAAGACGGATGCTTGAGGGGTGGGGTGTTCTGTGCGTCCAGGCCGGGGAGCACATTTCGACTCAGGCTAGCTGGTCAACAGAGAAGCCAAGAGGGCCTGGCAGGTGCTTAGGACTAATGGACCTAATGAAAGCATGGGAATCACTCTAATTTTTGCTTATTTATCCTCGTTTCGGTTTATACTAGATCAGTCATTTGATTTATTTATTCTGGATTCTTACTCTGCCTCCTTGCATAAAAGATTTGAGATGTCTTGCCCAAGACACCACAAAGTCGGTAAATCTAGCTGGTCTATTAGCATTCCGACCCTTTTATTTAGACCCACATCGCATGGAGTGGCTAGAAAGAAGAAGAAGCTGAAGAAAGACAAACAAAGCTTAAGGGCGTTGTAAAATACACAGAAGTAAACAGGTGAGCTTGGCCGTTATTTCTTAGACAGGACACACCAGGAATAAAAAACATACTGCCGACTATTCCTCTGAGGAAATGATGCATGAAATAAATGTTATTAGAAGCCCAGGGGGATGCTTTTCCTTGTTTGTTAATGTACCTCATGCTGAAAATATGCCAAGGGCTGTCAGCACTGGGCCGCAGCGTTATCAGAAGCCTTTGCTACCGAATCTTCTGGTGAGAGGAAGGCTCACTCACCTCCATCTCACAGAGCCTGCCCCACAGTGGAAGCCAGCATTCTCTTTTCTCCCTTTCCATCTCTTTTTATCCCTCTCCTTCCTGGCTAACGCTTGACAACAGGATGCCTTTCCGGGATGGGTCCGACGTTTGCTCGACAACTCTGAACACTTCCAGTTTACCCCCAGAGCATCTTTCTTGCCCTGAGTGAGGGAGCATCATTCTCCTGCAATCTCTGGTTGAGGTTAAGTTTTAGGAACAAACGGTTACAGCCAAGGCCATCAAGGTTGCGAGGAGCGACTGCGAGTCTTTCTGATCGTTCCTCAGACAGTGCCAGAGCATTAGTGCAATGTGTCTGTCATTGACGGGGAATAATCCCACCCAAACACATTTAAAAGATGTGGGGGGTGTCTGCTCGCCGTGTTAGTCTAGCAGAGAGAGCGAAAAGGAGTGGGGAGAGGGAGAAGTGTGGCACACCTGGAGTTTGTTCACATAGCTGGCAGGTTGCCGCCCGCTGTTCTCCCCTGTCTGCTGGCACTTTGTACTGAAGACTCCCTAATTGTGCTTGCACTCCTCTCCTCTCTTCATCTCTCAAGGTCTGTGCCCAAATATGGCTTTATTTCAACCCTTATTTTCCACTTCACTTCAGATGCTCAATTTTGTGGGTTGGGCAGAAAAGGCAGTTTGCCAAAGCTAGGGCAGGACTTGTTTCTGGGTGTGTGTGGGGGGCGGGAGAGAGAGAGAGAGAGAGAGAGAGAGAGA
>CM053502.1:167776879-167847166 GCA_028627145.1 Eidolon dupreanum | reverse complement strand
TGCTTCTTTTATGAATATCACTTCTAGCAACTCTACTTACCCCCAAAGCCAGCCCTTATCTCATCTTCGCCTAAGAGCCTCTTTGTATCTCACAAGAAAACAAAAAGTCTTAGAATCAGAGAATGATTCTTTCTTACCCTTGTATCTAAAATGAAGCCTAGCATGATATGTATGGAATAGCCATTTGTTTCAACAAAAAACTAAATGAATGATTGAATAAATAAATGACTATTTTCCATGTATACCAGGCACACATCCTGGATTTTTAAGGATAGTTATGTTTTCAAATCTTCCATGCCAGAGTCTCTACGTGAACAATTGTGCTTGCCAAGTTTTGGTTTAGAAAAACGAGATTCATGTACCTATAAGAGTAAAGTATAATGAGGATATTGCCTTTCTTCATTTGAACTATTCACTTAATGTAGCCTAAACTTGCATTAACTTTTATTAGCAGCCATATCATACTGTTAGCTTATAATGAAATTGTGGTCAAATAAAATCCCCAGGACTCTTTCACATGAACAATTGTCAAAATGTATAAACAAACTGGTTGAATTAATAGCTGGGAACAGCTAATAGGGAAACCCTATTGCTTAAAATGCAATTCTTTCCGGGCCAAATGTTTGCCCATCTTAACAGTAATTGCACAATGCATTTGCAGCTAAGGCCTCATTAAAACTTCATGCTCACCTGTGCTCAAGCTGCACTGAGGATGCATATGGGTTAGGGCAATGGCCAGGTGATTGCCTCCTGGGCTTGCGCAATTGTGAATTTCAGTTAGAGCCACAAAAGTCTGAGCCTTTGTGCCATGATTTATTATAGGGAGCTTGTATCCCAGGGGAGTTTAAGCAATTCAGAAGCAGCAGGAAGAGACAGGGAGGCAGGTGAGCAAAGAATTGAACGACTGTTAGAGGTAGTGTGACACCTTGTTAATTATTAACTCTGGCAGCAGGCTGTCAAGTTAACCGGAAGGGGAGGGCGGACCTAATTAAAGTATCCAAACGGCATTTTTAAGGAGCAGATACAGTCCAGAAACAGGCAATTTCCTTGGGGTCGGGCACAAAGAAGTTGTACACCTTGAGTCCTAGGGAAGCTGGATGTGTTCCAGAAGCCCTTGCAGTCTAAGTTGTTTTAACCTGCGCTGGTGGCCCATTAAACACGTGGTCTATGCATCGAGATGCCTCCATCAGATGAGACACTAACGTTTTGAAGGTCAATTTTTTTCCCAATTATGGTTGACATTGAGTATTATTTTACATTAGTTTCAGGTGTACAGCACAGCGGTTAGACATTTATACAATGTACGAAGTGATCCCCCAATTAGTCTAGTACCCACCTGGCACTATACATAGTTATTATAATATTATTGACTGTATTCCCTATGCTGTACTTTACATCCCCATAACTATTTTGTAACTGCCAATTTGTACGTCTTAATCCTTTCACCTTTTTCACCCAGCCCTCAAGCCCCCTCCCATCTGGCAACCATCAGTTTGTTGTCTGTATCTAGGAGTCTGTTTCTATTTTGTTTGTTAATTTATTTTGTTTTTTAAATCCCAAATATAAGTGAGATCACATGGGCGCCCATCAAAAGATGAGTGATAAAGAAGATGTGGTACATCTATATGATGGAATATTACTCAGCCATAGTAAAGAATGAAATCTTACCACTTGCCACAACATGGATGGACCTAGAAAGTATTATGCTAAGTGAAATAAATCAGACAGAGTAAGACAGATACCATTTGATGGCCAATTTTCAACCCAAGGTGAGATGAACAGTACATAGAAAGGAAAGAAGAAATAAATATTCAGGCTACATTAGGGCAGTTGTTTAAATTATCATTTTGTTCATTATGAAGACCCTAAGGGAGAACTCTGATATGATTGATTTTACAGTGACTCACATATAAAGCCACTCTTTTCTGCAGGATAATTTGAGAGAAATTATACATATCAGATAGAGGTATGAAGAGATCAAGGGGATAAAAATCTAGAGATTGCCAAATAGAAAAACAAAACTCCTTGGAGGAGGCAGAGAAGAAAGGGTTCCCATGAGAGAAACAAGTGCTTTCTATATTCAGCGAGGTGTGGGGGGTTTTTTGTCTCTCTTCTGCCTTAGGCTGGTAACTAAACCACCTCACCCCAGATCCACATGTGTAAGATAAAGGATGCTATCTATTTTACAGAGTTGTAATGACAATGAATGAAATAGCGTAAAATTAATTTTCAAGGACAACTCTGTTCTCCAAACAGAAACTTGATAAACAGCAGACACCTTACCCACATCTACCATTAAACCAGGTGGGAACTAGCAAATAGAACTTTTCCAGGAGGAGTGGCCTTGGATGTCTGAAGACCACTTCCTGAAGGAATCAGAGAATTTTATATTATCTAACATGTTTGCCCATACCCTGTGCTACCTTCCCACACTCTCTTAAAGCTGGACTGCACAGGTGTATCCTTGGCAACTATAATTGGGCCCCTCACATTGACGCTGATGTAAAGGGCGCCTCCTAGTGTTGGGCAATGAGCCCTCTGCGGAACAGAAGATATGCTTGGGCTGCCCCTGGTAAATGACTTTAAGTGTTTGTAGATTATTCTCTTCTTCTTATGAAAGTAAAATGTACCCATTATAGAAAACTCAGGAAGTACAGAAAAGCCAAGTGACAGAAAATTGAATTACTCAGACACAATCCCTTTTACAATTTTAACATGTTGGGCCATTTAATCCCCAGATTTTTTTCTTTACATATTTATGTCTGGCTATTTATGAGTTATATATTCTGTTCTCCCTCTCTAATCTTAAGCATAACAAAAATGGAACTGACTCTTTAATCATTAAGAATGAAAGAGAATCTTTTGTGATGCCCAGGCAGGATGATAAATTCCTATTTTTCACTCTCCCCTCATCTTTCTGAAATAATCTGAAATATTAGAGTTCATTACTGATATGTTTTACATTATATATCTGCTTTTTTTATTATTTTGATATTTACTTGTCATAAAATGAAATTAAACTCTTAAAAGAAAAAGCAAGAACAAAAGAACCACCACTGTGATAGGTTTAGAACCCACAAGAAGACATTATTGAAATGATAAAATGAAACAATTAAAAAAAATTTTGATGAGAGAAGGGAAACAGTAGTGGTAACTTTGAAGCCCTGCGTGTCTGTTAAAGCAGTGATATTCACAATTTTACATCTTGAGAGAAAACATGAGATTCATATTTGCATCATGCTAATCTTTCCTTCTCAGCATCACTAGTAGAGTTACTGACCAGATGTTGCCTAGTGGGGCTCAGATGTAAATAATGTTAAAAAATAAATTTTTAGAATGCTTTCTGGTTTGCAATGTATATTTACTTAATACAGTACATTGAATCTCTATGTTAACCTTTACAAGAACCATTGTGGTCATTTTCACATATGAGGACACTGAGACTCAGATGGCTGAGTTATTTTCTTAGAGCCACTCAGCTGGTAAGTGGCAGAACCTCGATCCTGTGTCTGAGCCTTCTTCAAACCTGAATGCTTCCTGGGTAAGCGCCCTACTTGCCTACCAGAATGAGAATGTCAGTGGTTTCCAGTTTGCGGTCAAGGTCACGGATTACTTTCCATATGTTGGAGGAATCATGGCCTTTAATTGAAGAGATCACATGCTTTATCCGTTGACTACAGGCTCCAAATCTTATTCTTCCTCTTTAAAAAAAGTTTACATAATTGTTGTCCATAGAATACATTTTTATTATTTTCTCACTAATGTTACATTTGAACTGCTTTAACATAATACAAATTCACTCTCCTTGCAGAAAAACAGCACATTAAAGCAATGTTTCTTATTTTTTCACCCTATTTAATAGGATGAATCATTTCCTAAATTTATGGAATGGGGCTCCACAAGAGTACATTTACCTCAAAGTTTGATATGATATCAAAGGGTTTAAAAAACAATTAAAAATATTTAGTTCCTTCACAATTTTCTTCCTTTCGTTCTGTATGTATAATATACATATATTTTATATATATGTAGTATATATGTGTGCTATATTTTTTGTCGTCACTAAAATGAGTTGAATGACCCAGGTTGACCCTGCTGTGATTTATCAAGGTCTTCAAGGCCTTTAGGGCTCTGTATATACAGTGCTGATATTGTTATTCTTATCTTTCTAAATGCTTAAGAATCCTGATCTAAATCTATTTTCAAGAATAAGAAACAGAAACTTTAGAAATGTGCATTTTCTTAATTATCCCTTTATTAAAGAATTAGAATTAAAAAAAAAACAATAACTTTGCTATAGAAAGAATATGGGTAATGATATTCCAATACAAAGTAAAAAGTTTAAAAATGCGACAGGCAATTTTGGGAAATCTATTATTATCTTTTGTGCTTTATAACTAGTAATCCACTTTAATTTAGGGTTATAGCTTAAGTTCAGTTTTTCTATTACATTAATTGATTTCCAGATCTATTTCCCATTGATCTTGTCATTGTGTCTCTAATCTGAGGAACAGGTAGTAGAAATTTAGGTCTCGGTGTCTTTCCCAAACGTTTTTTGATCTTCTGATATTACAGGAGATGAAAGTCACCTAGTATGTTGCTTTTTCAGAAAGAGATAAAATTTAATGTAAAATGGGAAGTGTTTGCAGAAACTGAAGGTATTATTTGGTTAGGAAATAGTTGCTGCTGAGAACAGTTATATTTTAAAGGCACTAAATTATTAAAAAATATCGTGCTTTCAAATCAATTTGGAATATAAAATAGTAAACTTTTCAAATAAACCAGTTTGCATCTCTTATCATTACCTACATAAATTATAAGTGGCACTTTATGATTTATATGACTGCAATAATATTTACATATTTTCTTTAATATTATGTGTTATTAAACATGAGTTATATCAATCGGCAACTACCTTATGTCCCCACCCCCCCACATCCCCACCTGCTCCCCACCCCTGGTAGGTGTAATACTTTCAGGGATACTGTAAATCTGCTAAATCCCTTTCTTGATTTCTCCCTTGACATTATGGGATGTCCGCCTTTATTATGCCTTTACTATCTGTCAGGTAATTAGCCAAGTGACTTTTATAACGTACTCCATATACATTCCACTACTTCTCTCTAAAGCAAATACTGTACTTTTCCCACTTTGCAAATGAAGACTGAACCTCAGACCAGTTCGATAGTGGACTTCAAATTATGCAACTGGTAAGTGGCAGAAGTAGAATTTAAATCCAGTTTTGATTGACTCCAAAATTTGCCTTCATTTCTTTTTTCTTCATTATATTGCTTCTAAATTCTCCCAAAGCCGGTTTATGAAAGTCTTTAGTTTCAGGAAGTCGGTAAGTACTATCTTTAGTTCTCATTCCCACCCTGGATGTCCGTATTTCTCAATCGATTGGCACTGAAACTTGTGGCATTAGAACTCTGGCTTCAAGTACTCAAGGAGCCCGGGGGAGAAATCAGAGTATGTGTGAGCCTGCGCTTAATAGAAGCACCACATTTACATAGCTACTGATTGCATTTACATTTCCTCCACTGTCAGTTCTGGCCTCTACCCAATCAGGTGGCAAGTACAAAAAACACCTACGAAGAGAAGAATGTATAAAAGATTCCACCCTTTCTGTGTCTTTTAGTATAACTGAACCCTCTTTTGTAATTTGCAAAAAGAAAAAGAAAATGTAGGATAAGCATCTTCCATTCTGTCATTATTTCTTTTTCTGTGAGTACTGTGTATATATATGTGTGTGTGTTCTGTGGGTAACAAAACTATAATTTTGCCTGTCATTAATCAATAAAATCCAATGCTAGAAACAGGCTATGCTTTTGATATGTCCTCACATAACATGAACCAGTGTCATTCCACACTACATGGAATCTTTTTCTTTTGTAACGAGATTAGGATGATGTACTCCGGTGAAATGAATATGCACATAGCATGGTGACAGGTCTGGGTTGGAACCATACCCTGGCCTTTTTGGGCAAGTTATGGATCTGATGATAGTCTCAATTTTCTCTCTGTAAAGGGATAACAATAATAACCTCATAGAATAGGAAAAAGACTAATTATGTAATGGGACCAGCGCGGAGGTTATAGTTGAAGAATGCCAGCTACCCCGGGGGAGCGTAATCCTTCCCCGCTGAGGGGTGCTATGACAGCAGATGGCTTTTACGTCCTTGATCTCACAGTGCCCTCATTTTCTGATGATCGGGATCAGGGTCTTTAGTATTTATTTCCTCGTTAATTGAATGAGTAGTTCTGGATAATGGATAATTCTCAATTTTCTATTTTTAGAAAGTGTATAAATATCTAAATTAGATTTAGGCAAAAGTGAGCTGCAGTGTTTGATATGCCGAGGACATAATTAGGTTGCTCCGTTTACCTACACAGTTACAAGCAATCTTGAACTCATTAATCTGTAAAGGACTTTGATGAACCTTTGAACTAGATAAAAATATGCCAGTCATGGCAAAGTTCTACTCTATTCTTTGAGAACTTTCAAAGGACTGAAAGTGACTAATGCATTTGGTTTTATAATATCATCTGCAAGCTCTGATCATGCCACTCTGAAATCTTCAGAGGATTCTCACTGCCTCTGAGTCGAGTAAAAGACCTTGGGATGAGCTAAAAAAAAAAAAAAAAAAATTCATTGTGCCAGGGTATGCCAGGAGTAGGAAGACCCACGCTCTGGTTCTGGTTCTTCCCTTTACCCTCAACAATCTCGTGCAAGCTGCGTAGACTTCCAGTCTTCAGTTTTCCCACCTGTGAAGTAAAGATAACAATCAGAGTGCCAGAAAGAGGTTTGAATGCCACATGTCTGTGAAAATACTTTTGTGAATTCTAAGTGTCAGTCAGGTAGGTAGGCCTTGGAGCGACCAGCGGTGAGATGCCTTCCTATTTTCTCTCCCTCACTCCCTCGGGTCCACTCCACCTTCAGACCCTTCTATTTTCCATTCTTTGGGCGCTCCCAGTCCTGCTTTGCTATCTCAAGGCCTTTACTGACATCGTTCCAGTACAAGTATACTCCATTCCCCCACAGGAGCTCCCCTGCCACACGACAACTGCCCTAACTCCATCACCCACCTTCCCTGCCAGTGGGAGCCCCTGCCTGGTCCGGCTCCCACGTTATCGTACATTCTATTTATCGGTCTCACCACATGCTGCATTGTTTTACATCATCACGTGCAACATAGATCTATGTAACTAAAGCATCAGAATCAGTCTCTAGATTTATATATACCTTTTGTCTTTCCTCCTGGTTCAGAGAACTATGTCCACCATCTGTGCCTCCATTACTGTTTTTTCTCACCTTCTCTTACTCCAAACACAGGCTCTTTGGATTCAACCCCCTGAGGATCAAAAAATATTCAGGGAAAAAAATGTAACGCTGTTACTGATGGGTACTATGCAGTTACGCCCATTGGCTGCGTCTGTACTGAACATGTTAGACTTCTTCTTGTCATTATTCCCCAAACAATACAGTTTAACAATAATTTATATAAAATCTACATTGTATTAGGTATTATAAGTAATCTAGAGATGATTTAAAGTATATGGGAAAATGTGTGTAGGTTATATGTAAATACTACACCATTTTATATGAGGGACTTGAGCGTCCACAGATTTTGATATCTGTGGGCGTCCTGGAACCAATCCTCTTAGGATTCTGAGGAACGGCTGTACTTTCTTCTCAGTAGAGCTCATATCTACCACCTAAGATCAAGCCCACATGTCCCTAACCCTAATACAAATCTTGGTCGCCTCCTGTTATGGTCAAAGGTAGAAAGAAGCAAAGTATGATGGTGCCTTAATTCCTCACTTTCTCACTTCTCCATGCTTAATTTACCACCCGAGGCCCACAATACTCGATGGAAATGGTTCTTTGCATTTCAGTAGCTAAACTCTCTATTACCTTTGCCTGATTTTTCTCTCTAATTCATTCCTAATCCCTCTTCTAATTATTTCTTTTTCAAGTGTGGTTCTTATTACATTACTTTTCTCCCTTGCAGAAAACTTTTGTCTACAAAGAACAAGAATCCTCAAAAATGAAATTCAACAAATGGACAGTAAACATGTAAAAAATACTCAGCCTGACTAGAAAGCAAGGAAAAATGTCTTATAATGAGATCCATTTTTTCACTTTTCTTATTGATAAAATTTTGTTTTAAATACCCAATATAATTGAATTTAGGGCTAAACAAACACATTTTATAAGCAGTGGTTTAACTATAAATTGGTACGATCTTTAGAAATACTCTTAAATTACACATGCATAATTTCAACCAGTTAAATTTTAGTAATCAGTAGTAATTTTTTATTACAGCATTGTTAATAAAAGCTAAAACTTTATCACAATTATTTGACAATAGAAAATTAGCACATGTCCATATAATGAAATATCATACTGCCACTAAAAGGATGGCATACAAATGTATTTATTGACATTAAAATATTTTATAATATATATTTAAGTAAAAAATTCTTTAAAAAATACATATTGTATGCCTGTGATATACTAGGATACTATTCTAGGTGCTGAGAATATGGGTATGGATAGAAATTTTGTAAGAATACACACAGAATATTAATAATAGTGAAGATATCTAGATGGTAAAATAATACTTAGGTTTTCTACAGTAGATAGAAGTAATTACTTCTGCAATAACTTTACAATTTTAAAATACCAATGTTTTTAGATTAAACATCAGATTCTTAAATGTCCTAGTCTGAATTCCTTTTCCAGCTTTATTTCACATCAGTCTGTTCACTTGACATCTACTGTATATTTTTTGTTTTATCATCCTCCTGAATTTCTTAATATTACATCCATCAGATGAAATGTTCTTGCTCCATCTTCTCATGGTCAAATCCTACATAACCTTCTTTGTAGAGAGCTACTGAGAAAATGTCTTCTCCATCTCTGAACTCACATCTTCCTCCATCTCTGTCCATCTCACTGTATCTCTGCCTTTCTTCTTCACATGACCAGAACACATGATCATGGAGGGCAGAGTCCCAACATACGTCATTTCAATATTCCTCCCACACGACAGTGCTTTCCATAGGCTCTTGAATAGATAAGTTCCCAAATGAGTATCCACAAGTGAATTGACAAATGCTTGCCTCCCTCTCAGCATTATAAATTCTTTGAAGGCAGGAGGTATTATTCTTCTTTGTTCTACATTAGTGTTCACATAGGGGCATTAGTCTCCCCAGCAATAAAACAAGCTTGAAAAGCTTACAGGAAATCAATGTTCCGACCCCCAACTTCCATGTGTACTCATTCCCCAGTCTGAGAATGTGGGTTTGGGTTCGAGGTGTTATTCTGGTGCTCCTGTCCTGTCTCTTCTTTCCTAATCATCTTAGGAAACGAGACTCAAAACAAGTTTTTAGCTCATCCTAAAAATGTTTGATCATAGACCACTTTGTGATATTTGGCATATGATTTGAGAAAGTTCATGGAGTTGAGTGACAGTGCTACGACAAAACTTCCATTCTCATCTGTTTATTTATGTTAACAAATTTTTTCAGCACTCAAAAATGGATTTAATGATAATACTATTTAATTCTAGTTATAATCAAAGCATTTATAAAATTATTTTTACTTTTGATAATTACTTATTAAAATTTATAAAAATGTTAGTGTTAAGTCAGTCAATGCAGAGGAATATTTTAGTACCTGGATCCTGATAGCCAAGTGAAATAATAAACAAATACAATTTAACTTACAAAACTATTTTAGTGTCAGAGATGAATGGTTCAATATAATAGAAATAGTTCAAGAACAAAAAGGAACAATGCAAAATTGCCGACTCTTGAAGAGCTTGTTATATCTTTTAACTGATAACGGTGGGTAGCAAATTACTCTGCTATTTATATTCACCTTGATGCATTTCAGAGTGATGTAGTCATTTCATTTGAAAATTTCAGTAGTTACAAACACCAAAAATTAAAATCCTTTTTAACAATTTGGACTTATGATTGAAAATTTAGATATCAACAAAAGATGTGTGAGGTTTTCAAAATTCTCTATAAGGACATTAACAGAAATAGTTGAAAATAACTTCCCTGTAAGACAGAGGACCTTTTACCTCATTGGTGCCCAATAAATGTTTGAGATGGGTTAAATCTAAAGCAATAGTTAACAGAAGGTATAAACCAAGGATGTCATCTTTTCAAAATCTCATACAGATGGAGCATGATTCTTGGCTAATTTCCTCCCAATAAAGAATATGGTCCAGTGGTCATGATAAAGAGAAGAAAAGTGATGGCCCAGTTTTCACCTCCTGCACGACTCATCTGCTTCCTTGGGATTAATTTAAAAAATATAAAAATAAATTTCCTTAAAATTTATTATTCTCTGACCATAAATAACAATTTTGGCTAATTAATCTCTATGTTTGAAGTTATGTTGACTTTAAAATATCTTCAAGGATAGTAATCAGAACAAAAGAAAATGAAGGTTGTTGCCACAGAGAAAGGCTTTGAACTTGTGTGTTGGCCAGAGAATTCTTGCTCACTTGCGGCTCATGGCCCCACCTTCTTCTACAAAGCCACAATCTGACTCACTTTGTGTAGAAAAGAACACATCATCTCATTTTAAGCAGAAGATGCTCTGATCATGACATTCTCTATTTAAGTTATGGCAACAAATTCTGCTGACCAGAGAGTAGCATTGCTTTTCTTTTTTTTTTTTGACCAAAAAAAAAAAAAAAAAAAAAAGGTTTAGGTCATATTAAACTTGTTTTAACATTTCCAAAAATTTGGGATACATGTTTGAGTAAAGTTTTCACATGACTCAGTTTTACCCAAGCCCTTGTCCTTTTAATCACCCCTTTCCACTCTGCTCCATGCACACGCACCTCGTGCAGCTCCTCAAATACACTCTTTCCTCAGCTTGAATGATTTTCCCCAGAGAGTCAAGGGGTTCACACTCCTTCCTACATTCAGTCCTCTGCCCAAAAGTCACCTTCTCCAAGATGGCTCCCATGACTACCCTTCCTAAGATAACACCCTATCCATCTCTCTACAGTAGTAGTCTGTTACTAGTAACTATGTTGGGATGAGAGCCTTAAACTAGGACTGTCCCGGGCAAAGGGGCATATATATAGATTCATACTATTTACAGCACATGTCACTAGCTGACTTTGTCTTTCATACAAGTTCCTTGAAGAAAAGGGCTTTTCTTTCTTCACTTAGAGCTGTTTTGGCACATAGAGAGCCTTTAATAAATATCTGTTGAATAATCATAAAATTAGCATTATATACCGAGAACTGTTCCATGTCATTATTCTTTGACAATATAAATTTTAAAGATTTGTAATACATATTGCCAAATTGCTTCCCAGAAAGATTTTATCTTTCAGCAACAGTCTATGATAACTCTTTTACAACATCAATCAAATATGAAAATATATTAATATTGTTACTAATTTGATAGGCAGTTCCAATGTGCATTTTTATAATTACTGGGAAGAATAAAGGTTTTTAAAAATATTCACTGGCTACTTGTCCTTTTTCTGTGATTATCTTTCTGTCATTTTTTACTAATTTTTCTAATCAATATTTATTGCACACCTATTATATGCTTTGCAAAACAGGGGGCAAAGGCTATAGAGGCTATGGTCTCTGTACCTAGACTTTTACTGAGTCAATGAAAGGAGTATGTTATATAGGAAATAATAAGATGGAGAAATGTTTAGAAAATGATTTCATTGGGAAATAATGAAAGAAAAAATATTCAAAAGTTTTAAGAGAATAAGGTTGAAAAATATCTGCCTAAAGTCCTAAAACCAGCAAGATTTAGTTACAGCCTTAAAAAAATACATCAATTGTTTCTTAATTGATTCTGCTATATCTGCATAGTAGAAAGGAATAAGAGGAAGAGTTTTTAAAAAAGGGATCCTTCTATTCCCACTAACCATAAATAGGGAGTAGTACAGAAATAAGCTAGCTGCGACCTGGCTAATTCCTCTTGACAATAAAGGAATGAGTTAAAATCACCTATACCAAATGGTATCTATGTTAGTTGAATTACAATTAAAGTGATGTCATGTGGTGTAGTTTGGCAAAAGAATTCAGAAATAACTGAGATCTACTCTGCCATAGATGCCTCTTGGGGTGAACATTCAAGAGAAATATAGACACTAGAGAAAGACTAAGACAAACTAACAAAGCTGGCCATCTTTCTTTACTTGGGCTTTGGCCTCCATCCCTAACACAGACTTCCAGCGAGTCGGTTGTTCTTGGAACACTTTTCCTCCCTGCGCCATGCTGGTTTTCCCTAAACCCAATCCTGAGTCTCCGATGTTACCAATTAGGTTGACACAACTAAAGCAGACCTTCCAAGATGAAAGGAAATAGATGTGAAGAGAGGTAGAGAGAAAAGGAGGGAAGGAGAAAGGCCTCTGTTCCAGTGCTAAGTCTGCTGCTTCAATGTTTCTCAAAGCGGGGCTCTTCTGCTCCTGATCTAGGGCTTCCCCTTCAGGCAGGAGAGGGTCCAAAATGGGAGAGAAGGAGAGAGAGAGCTAAAGATAGAGAGAAGGTTGGGATTTCTCAAGGGGAAATGGCTCTGATCGTCATTACCATTCTATTTTCATGGAAGAAACAGAGACCAGAGAGGAAAAATCCACATTCAGGGGCTTTACCTCTTTGAAAGTTGTGCCAATACAAAGTCCTAAGATTTCAACCATTCAGTTCACAACTCTTTCTCTTCGGGGTAGAGTGTCTTGATCCTGACTCATCCTTGGGGAGGAGTGAGTAGGGATATGGAGAAAGAAACAGAGGTACTCACCGAGCTTGCTTTGGAGGTCAATGCTTACCACTGGGATGAGAAGTAAGGGTGGCTTAAGGGTATACAGACCAATAAACAGGAAGTCTTGCTCTCAAATGAAGTGAGAATACAGAAAAATTAGGTCTAAGGCTCAGAGAGATGCACTCTGTTGCACAAGGGTAACACTTGAAAAAGAGTCATCTGGGGATTGATTAGCTTGAAATTTTCAGGATCAAAGGAAACTGCAGGTTAAGTGGAAAAGCATCAATTCTCTTTAGAGTTAAGAAATTTAGAGAAATAAGAACTATACATCAGAGAGAAGTAGTATTTTACATACAGATTTTTATTTATTTGTTTTCCTTGATCTAAAAGTATATTTAACTTCAAACTAGAATTTTTCGAATTAGAAACTTGAAACTAGAATGAACGTTTAATATCTATTCTGTTGCTCCTACATTACAGACAAAGAGGCCAAAAAATGTGTATCACTAAAGCTAGACTAAATCCAAGTTTCCAGGTTTATATATAGAGTCTTCTTCACTATTCTGGTAGATGATTATGTTTTGAAAGAGAGCAAGTTTGTTTTAAAATGATACATTGGCCGTAAAAAGACTAGAAGCCTATTAATTTTAAAAACAGGTTCTATGTCTCTGAATAAATGAAGAATTTCATCACCAAAGTAGCCAAGATCACAATTTAGTGTTAGCTAAAACAATCTGAAAATATGTTATCCATAACGCTCTCAGGAAAAAAATAAAAAAGCATTTTTTTTGCATTGATACTAATCAATAAAACACATATAACTTAAATATATGAGGCAACGTAATGTAATATAATAGCATTTTCTATTTACTGAGCCCTTTGAAAGCATTTTACATGTTTTATTACAATTCATCCTCCCAACAACCCAATGAACTGTTTTCATCCCCATTTAACGGGTGAGGAAACTGAACAACAGAGGTCAAGTCACTCACTCACGGTCACATAGTTTGTTAGTGGTAGAGCAAAGAGAAGCCAAATGAATAGTGTTGACAGAAAATGTCAGTAAAATCTTTAGTTGGGAGGAACTACTACTTCCTAGAGTAAAATTTTATTAAAAACATACCACTGTGACCCCATGAGAATCTGGGCAAATGTGATGTTTTGGGAGGATTATCTGAAGGATGTGCTGTGTTGCTATTCACTTAGGTTTTCTGGATTTTATTTTTAATCAGACTTGATCAGCAGAGGACTACACAATTGGGCTATGTCTTGGCCACTCATGGAATTGTCTTTAGAGACTTTTAAAATGATGGCCTTGTCTTTCCTGAATGGTGTTGTGGGGTCCATCCGTTATTATATTTTACTTAAAAATTTTGTGGAGGCGTTGTCTGGTGCCTGGTGCACACAGCTCAATGTGGAAAAACTTATTTTAGAAATTTGTGTTCGAAAAGCTTTGCTTCTCCTATGATAATTTTTGTTTCTGAGGCTGTTGCTCTTTTAATTTTGGTTGCCACAGAGCTTAGAATTAAATCTGAAAATGACTTATTACAATTATATATAAGCATTATGGTGGAAGTATGTATTTCCATTTACTTTTAGTTTTGACTCTTCCCTTGAATACATTCTCCATCCTCCTGCTTCACATCATCATTCTCCTTCTTCTTCTCCTTCTTCTGCTCCTTCTTTCTCCTCCTCCTCTTCTTCCTTCTTTTTCTTCTTCTTTCTTATTGTAAATCACCTTAAATCCTTTATAGAATCATAATAAAGATAAATAACCTAAATCCCACAGCTCTACATTGAACTGAATGACAAAAATAAATGTCAAGAATACCTTGAACCAGAACCATGGGGATCATTTTTATTCAACAGTAGTAAACCACTAAAACTTTTGTTAAATGACTAATTACACAACCTAATGTGGAAAGAACCACACAAGTATGAAGATTAGTGTTACAAAGGTCTTAGAGATAATTTTATAGATGATGAAGGTGAATGGTTAACCCAAAGTCACTCATCTGGTTAAGGGCAGAGAAAAGAAAAAGTACCAGAGAATGAGTATTTGGTATGTATAAACTCAGTCCATAAAACTGAGTCCAATATTATGTTTCACATCTCTTCTAAGAAATGAAGAAATAGGACTATTTTTAATATGTGAAGAAACCAATAGTTAAAAAAATAAAAAATAAGATTTTTATTTTTCCAAAAAAGCAAAATGTAATTATCATCTAATGAGAGGCACAGGAGTAGCTTGCAGCTACAGAGCAATATGATCACGTCTGTAATAGAAGCATGTATGGTGGATTAAGGGAAGAGAGAAGGTGGACTCCTAGCTTAGCCAAGAAAGGTCAGAGTGACACAGCTTCACAGAGTAATGACAACTGAATTAAGCCTTGAAGAAAAGGTGGAGATTAACCAGATTGAGAAGGCTGGGAACTTTGGGGAGAATGGGAGAAGGAGGAAGGATCAGAATACAACTAGGCCTTTTCTGGATGCCTACAAGCCTTCTGGAGGATCTGAAGCAAGGAAGGGCACATCTTCATACCTTGAATTCATCTCTACAGAATAGACTGGAGGAGAGGTGAGAGTAGAGGCAGGAAAACCAGTTAGCTGGCTATTGCAATAGTTCATGGAGGACGTAAGAAGGATCTTAGCAACACAAGGGCATTGATGACAGGGAAGAAGAAATGTTTTTGAAAAATAAGTAAATGGGCATTTAAAGCTGCAGGACTTGTGATCAGATCAGATTGGTGAATGGGTAGGAATGAAGAACAGAAAAAAATCAAGATCACTCTCAGGCTGATACTGTGGGTGGCTGGGCAAATAGAAATACCACTTGACAGGAGAGGAGAAATAGCAAGAAAGTGAGCTTGTAAGGGAGGCAGTGAGTCTTTGTTGTACATGTTCATAAGCTGGCATTAGATAACCTAGTAGAGACGTCCAGTTAGCTTTGAATATCTGGTTCTGGATTACGATAATCTGAGGGGTAAAATAAGAATTGGAAATTTCTATATGAGATTACTCTGAGTGGTTTTAAAAAAGTTATACACATATATACATACACACACACACACACACACACACATCATTTAGCAGGAAAAAAAATTCTCCAGAATTGTGATATATAGTTTAGGTCCCTGTAGTGTACAGTTAGAGTCAGTAGCATTAAATGAAATTGCACAGAGAAAAGTGCACTGCATGAAAGAGATCTCAGATATTTGCCTCCCAACTGAGAAGCAGGAAGAAAACCAGCAGAACTTCACGCTGGGGAAGCAAGGAACAATATTGCCAAATATTATAAAAACTTAACCAAAGTCATGTAATACAAAACAAAGGTAAGTGAAAGATACTGTAAAAAATGGAATAGAAACTGTTCTTTCGATTTCGGCAATTAGAAACTCATTAATAATATTATTGAGAGCACGCAATGGAAAGATCAAACTGGGTATATAGTAGATACTCAACAACTGCTTACTGAATCAATGAAAGGATTTTCACTGCAGGTTGGCAGAAATAATTTTGGTTGTTTTATAGGAATTTTGAGTATAAAAAAGCCATTCCTTCTTACATGATTTGCATGTACCTATACAATCAAGATAGCAGTTGAGCTATCTTGAGCAGAATCAATTAAGCCTTAAAAGTGGGTTAAATTTTAAAAGGGTAAAATAATTCGGTTTCATGCCTTTCTCAGTCCAATTATTTTATACAGATTTAATCAAAGAACTAAAGTTTCAAACTGGAGAGGAAAGCACGACTATTTGGATGGTTACATGAGAAATTGTACATTAATCACTTAGTGCGATTCTGGGTATGCAGAAGATGCTCAATAAATGATAGCCATCAGTATCATTATAACATTTATGGAATTAATTTATTCTCTATTCAAAGACAAGTTGTAGAACATAATGGTTTCTGCATGATGTGCCCAAGTGGAATTATTTGGGCATTAATCTCAAGAAATTAATTTTTTTTTTCTGTTGAAAATACATTCCTAGTGGGAGTGGTAATAAAGTTGAATTATTGCCATGATAGTGTTCTGTTTCCTCGATATCCTGCTATTCTGGAGACAGTGTCAAAATGATCCTCCTGGGCATTTCATCCCATTATAAGTATCGTATTCCCCAACCTCTATCGTACCTCCATAACTATTCTTGCAAGAGTTAAGGGGAGGATCAAGATAGAGAGGGAGTTGAGAATCAGTGCTGCTATTCTTTATGTCAGCAAGCCTGTTTTGGTCTATTGCTTGTTCCAGCAATATGAAAAACTATGTAATTATGTTCCACGAATAATTGATATAAACATATTAAGGATGAATCGCAGTCATACCTTGTATTTTTTTCTCTCCTTTCAAACCTCTCTCTTTCTTTACAGTAGCTGCATGTTGGTTCTAGGCTGAGTGCCAGTTGTATCAATTAAACAGTAACTAATTCAAGTACATTTGCAATCTGTGTTTGAAATGCCAGCCCATACAGTAGTTACCAATTAAGCATGAGGCAGATTAATGGATGCATTGTTCTCCTGGGCTAACTCCCCCACATTGTCATTAAGCAGTAAGCCCTAGTGAACCAAAGACTTCCATTTAAAGGGAAAGGAAAACACATACTTACAAAAAAAAAAAAGTTGGATGTTTTATAGCAAGCAGAATTATTAAACAGGAAAGGTGGCGAGCAACCTTTTGAAGGGAGAAGAAATTATGGCTGTTTAGTGTTTTTCTCAATCCCTTTATTTTGCATAGATTTGATCAATGGAGAAATATAATGGTGCCAAATGGGAAGGAAAATAATGGGAACGGATCAGACAGACAAATGGCTCTTGTAAGTTCACAGTTCTTAAAACAGATGTTCTTTTCAGCTGGCTATAGTATATCATTATTTCCAGGAACCCTGAAGAGAAAGTACAAAGATTCACTAGGGATAGTGGAAACGCAGCATATTTACTGTGCAAAAGACTTAGCTCTGTACCCCACCCCGTCCTGCCCACCATCGCCCATTTAAGGAGACAAATATTTGGAGCAGGGATTTGGTCCACTTTAAATTTACAGGCTTATGATTTTTAGAACCGAGTGTAACCATTGCAAAATAACGCTGTTTTTGGCATTCACTTAACGTTTAATGATCGTCGTAGTTCATATGAGAACAAATAGAAAGAGATTGAGAACTTTAAAAGAAGCAATTCATTTGAGTCCTCGAGCATACATGTATTCCTGTGGAAATTTCTCTTCCTTCTTTCTTTGTTCATTCTTTTTTTTTTTTTTATTATTCGTTTTATCTTACTACAAAGAAATTTGGTATCTAAAAACGATATTTAACTTTCTTATTAAAGAACAGAAATACTTTCTATATTTTTGTTATGCATCATTTCCCAGTGGGCACGATGTTAGAAATGGCTGACCAAAGCCTAAAAGTGATAGATTTTACAGTTGCCAAAATCTCTAAAAATTCCAGTTCACTATATCAATTCGATATGTAATATTTAAATTTGACCTAAAGAGCACAACTGCTTTTTTAATGCGTTTACAAACCGAACCTTCGTTTATTTTAGAATTTTCCACCTCACACTCCAGGCTGCTCTACTGCAATCCGCATACATCCCCAGTTGCCCATCTCCACGCAGCCGGCTGCTCACAGTTCATAAATACGTTCAAAAGAGGACTCACCACCTTCCTCCCCACCACACTTTTTTGCCTTTTCCCCTCTCTTGGTAAATGACTCTTTGTCTGATCTTTTTGGGGGACCCTAGAAGACACTGCCCACATCTCCCAGTGGACTGGAATGAGGAATGGAAGCAGAATCTACAAAATTTGTGAGAAAGGTTGTATCTGTGCGGTTCATCTTTTTAGATGCCTGTGATGCCTCTGACTTCAGAAGGATGTGTGTATGTGCGTGCGTGTGTGTGTGTGTGCGTGTGCGTGTGTCCATCTGGTGTGTCTTTCTGTCTCTCTGTCTTTAGTGTGGAAATGGGAAGTATGCTCTTGCTGTTACAGCTGTCTTTAACTAACTCTAATCATTACAGAGACTTTCCCACGTGGCTGTCATTTCTGCTTCTGGTGAATTTAAGATGTAGTTAAGGTTTCCAGATAACTGGAGTATGTGACTCTCCTACTAATAAAAGCGTTGAAGGGCTTTCGCTTTCTAGTCCCCTCTCATCTTCCTTCTTCAGACTTTTCTTTCTCCAGCCTCCCCTCCGCCATCCCTCTCCCCATTATGGGCTCATTGGTAGAGGAACAGAAATGTTGAAATCAATATGAAAATAAATTGCCACATGGTCTTTATTGTGGAGGCAAGGTTTCTGCAGAAAATCCTTATAATCAGAAAAGAGGGAAGATGAGATTAAACTGATTAAACTGAGAAAGTCAAAAAAGGACAACTTGAAAGATTAGCTCTACAACGCCAGAAAAGCGTAATCCTCTGTGCATGCTAAGTAGAGCTGTCCCCTTCGCTATCAGCCCCTTCATCGGGTGACCTTCTGTTGCATCAGCACAGAGCTACTCGATCCAAGGCAAATACTGGGAATTGAAAAGCCAGAATGCCAGTGATTACAGCAGGTATCAATATTATTGCAATGACGCTCCGTTATCATTAGGAAACTTAATTACTTAGGGAGAGTGAGAAGGCCAGAAAGTGAAGCACCAGTTCACAGATGTAGTCAGCATCTAAATCAAGGCTGATATTTGAGAACTGTCTCAAGTTTAAATTCAAAGGAAGTCAAAAAGTGAGAGGAAGGAGACAGTTTTAAGGAGACCTCCCTGGACATAAGAGGCTCTCACAGCAAATGAGTGACCGCTAAAAGGCAAGAAAGGGATATTAGCTTTTGGAATGTCTGTCACAGTGTCTGTCCGCAGCATAGCAGGTACTGCTCAAATAAAGACTGAAGGGATCATCAAAGAAACAAAACCAACAAACCAACTGAATTTCAGTGGCATGCTGAAAATGACTACGTCTATGAAACATAAAAATACAAAAATATCAAATTTCCAGTACTAATCTTAACCAGCTCAACCCTTTCTTAATGCAAAGCTAATCTTAGAATCCATCTCCTTTAAACTGCCTTCCAAACTTAATCTCTCTTTCTCTCCTCCTACCTTCTCTTTTTCCATAGAGGTTTACTGTTCTTAGCCTGGTTGCTGTGACGTTTTAATTCTGAAATGCAGAGGTCAAGCTGGGCACTTGTTTTTCTTTGACTCTGACCCCTAAATAGAAATGTAGACCATTTCTGAACACTCCAGGGTTGCGGTTGTGCTGAGCCAAGCCAGAATTAGCCCCAATTACTGACCTACAAATAGACCTGACCGGACCTGACCTGAGTGCTGTGGAAAATTTGTATTTCCAAATTTCTTGAATCAAATTTATTTATTTTTGAGTAGGCACAAAAGCCAAAGTAAACTGCCAGTTTCATTTGAATGAACTCTTGCATTCATTCAGTCATACCATCAGCAAACTTATTCCCGTTGAACTCACCACTAAACCCATTTTCTTTGGCCCCAAAGATGAAAAAAAAAATTTTTTTTAACTCTTTAAAAAATTTTTTTAAAGAGGAAAATGTATTTAGAGAAGGGAATGCGGAAAAGTTAAGGTCAGAAATGGAGTGTTTAACGGCTGTCAGTCCTTGCAGATAAACTTGGAAGCCAGTGACATTTCAGGGGCACAGACTGAGTTCTTCCCTTGCCACTCACTCATTTTTATACTTGGGTGACTCTTACCTTGGAGTTCGGCAGTGAACTAAGGCCTGCTAGAGTTATCCATAATTGTCTCTTATGGAAAAGCGGGTAAAGAGTTCTAATTCAAATCTTCTTTGAATAAGACATGGAGAGTATAGGGTACTTTTCATGCTGCTCAAGATGAATGCTTTCAGAGGCCACAGCCCAAATCTAACTGCAGGGTTTTCTTATGATATTGTTCTTCTGTCAGTTTGCTGTCCATGCTGGGATGCCTAGGCATCTCCGTGTCCTGGAATCGAGTCTAACCATCCTGGACCTCAAGCAGAAGATGGAAATCTTGCTTTAGGCTCAGGTTTGTGTTCTTAAATCCTCACTTCTTGTCTCACAATGAACCTATCCCAATGTTGACTGAACACAGGTACATTTCTTTCCCTCAAGAGAAAGCCCTCTAGAGACCCTAGCTAGACCCTGGAAGATAATTCCATCAGCTGAAATACATTTTCAGAATCCCAGGACCAATATTCCTGTGCTGCCTTTGTTAAAGCTATGTTGCCCATTAAAGTCACGCGAGAAGATTTTGATAAGTATCTCCCCATCCCTGGATATTCTGATTCAGTCGATTTGGGACAAGGCCCTAGTGTTCTTTATCTTGAGTATTATAAATTCTAGGGTGATGTGATCAGTTGGTCCATGCTTCCTGCTTCCTCTTCATTTCTAATCAGCTTACACGTTTTCTGCTCTTGATAGAGTAATAACATCTGAGAAGCAATGTTTCTCCTAGTCTTTGTTGATTGTAAGTCTACAGTCTACTTTCAACCCTGACTGCTCATTAAAATACCCTGGTGAGGTTTTAAAACATGTAGGTGCTTGTGCCCACCCAAGATATTTGGGTGGAACTTAGTGGAACTTAGATCATTTTTTTTAAGTGAAATCTCAAAGGTAATAAACACAAACTTATAAGTGAGTTTGAAAGCTACAACTACTCTGAGTGCTTTGCCAATTTTTTTTTTGTTTTTGTTTTGTTTTCATTTTAACAATAGAAGAAAGCATAAGAGGAAATGGTTGGGTCCATTTAAGATAGAAAATGGACACGAATTACACGATAAGCTGGAATTCTTAAAAGGCCACACTTTTAATGAAACGATGAGACAGAAAAATTACGACTGGAAAAGGAAGCTTGACTATGTAAACTTGTTCACGGTCCAGTCTTCTCCATGTGTGCTGGTCTATAGAGCAAAGGTCATATTCGAAGCTAAAAATGACCTTTCCTTTTCCTTTTCCACATTATCCTTGCTGATTTAAATACTAACGTGTACTAGTCTCACAAAATTATCTGGAAAGTATACTTTCCTTTTTGACGAGAAGCATTTACACATAATTGGAATTACTTTTTTCTTTCTTACATGCTTGACAGATTAACGTTTAAAACGGTTGTGTCCTAAGTTATTTCTTGTTTGGGAGGTGCATTTATTTGTTGATTGTATTTAATGCAATAGGATTGTTAAAATAGACAATTTTTTTTGAGACGTGTTTAATAATGTTTTTAAGCAATCAGGAAGTCACCTGCTAAATCAAAAAGCTACAGCTTTTGCTGGTTCCACAATCATTCCACTTCTACCATGAGCTGCATCAGCAAAATCTCTTTGATAGTCATGAAACTAGGGTTCAGACTCTGGGATGTCAGCTATAACTGCTGCAGAAAACCCGAATGCCTTCATAATTATCTGCAGAAGTAGCAGTAACACTAGGTACATGGCCTTCTCCTTATGGTATGCTAATTCCACATTTTAACTCTAATGTGTGCATATCACATCCAGGATCCTAGCTGTCAGAGAGGAAATACAGTTTCTGTCTTTCTAGCCTTTGGACTTAATTAATAAGGGTTCAGCAAGATTACTAGACAAATGATCAACATACAAAGGTCAATTGTGATTCTAACAAGAGCAATGAGAATGAGAAAATGTAATTTACAGAAGTGATAGCATGTACAATGGTATCAAAAATTAACTGGAAATTAATTCTAAAATATGTACGCATAAATTTTTTGGAAGATAGTTTTTTTAGAAAAAATAATTTTTAAAAAATATAAAAATAAGTAGAGCAATATGACACATTAATAGAGCAATATTAATGCAAGTGTTAATATCCTAAATATATTAATTTATTCTATATTTAATTATAAATTTGATGAAATTTTATGCAAAATGTCAGACTATTTTGCAGGGAATTTCACAAAATCATTCCAAAATTTATATGGATAACCAAAATTATTGGAATATCCCAAAAGTATTGAAGAAGAACCAGATATTGAAATATACTATAAAACCATTGTAAGAATGTGTATTATTGCCATAGGACCAGAGAATACAGATAAAATACGTATACCTTGAAACTTGATCTTTGGCAGAGTTGACCTTCAGGATCGCGGGGAAAGGATGAACAATAAAATAAATGGAACTGGGATAATTCATTATTTATGTGAGGAAAAAAGACTAACTAAAATTAGTATCACATCTTACTCCAAAATAGAAATCAATTCCAGATTGCTTTAAGCACCTGAATATGAAAAATACATTCTGAAAGTTTTGAAAGAAATTATGAGGCAATATCTTTATTATTTTAGAGTGTGAGAGTATTTTTTGATGAGATCCAAAAAGCACAAAGCATAAAGAAAGAAATTAATAAATTTGTCGACATCAAACCTGAAAACTTCTTTATAGTCCAAGATCCATAAATAAAGGGAAATGATAAGTTATAAGCTGGGATAAGATATTTGCTGCAAATGTGACTGAAAAGATGTTACTACTGTGATATTTGAACAAATTCTACAAAGCAATAAGAAAAAGATAAGCAAAATAAGCAAGAGGAAAATAAGCCAAACGAATAGATATCTCACATAAGCAATGGGAATGGGCAACACATACTCTAAAAATATTTAAGCTCACTATGGTTAAAGAGAGGCATATAAAAACCGTGAGAGAGAATTTCACACTCATCAAAGCAACAAAGATGAACATGTCTAATAGTATTAGGTGTTGGCAAAGATGTGGGAAAATGGAATGTTTCTAACACTAATATGTGAGTATAAATGAGTGCCATCACTTTGGAAAACAGATTGGAGACTCCTCGAAAACTTAAACATGGTCATACTTTCATCAGATAATGACACTCTTAGATATAGACCCTGGGGAAACTCCACTCTGCGTATGCAAGGGGTATATACAAAAACGCTCTTAACAGGATTATTTGTAATGTAAAAATTTGAGAACAACTTAAATACCCACCAACAGAAAAAATAAATCTAGTATGTTCATATACCATATACTGATGTTCATAAACCATGAAATATACAGGAGTACTTCCTAACATTTTTCACAGATGGCATACATGAAAAAAATAACATGTCTATGGTATACTGGTACAATCTAGAAGGAATTTAGGGTCCTTTATGCATCAGATGGCCATACATCCTGGTTTGTCCAGGACTTTCCTGCTTTAACCTATTGTGCCAGTGACGCTTGTACTTTCAAAATATTCTAGTTTAAACAAAAAAATTATATGGTCACCATTTGTCTATGAAGTTTAGTGAAACAAACTCCAATATATTTTTATTTTGTCTTATAAGCATGATACATGTAAAATGCTAATATTATAGAAGCTATTAAATACTAAATATTGAAATGTTAAGAGCTAAATTTAGGCATAGTGAAAATTTCAAGAGTTTAGTTAAGCAAAAATCAATTCTAATCAGGCAGTGCCAAATCAGAAGTGGTTAGAAGCACTCTACCAACAGGCACTGGGGAAAGACTTTCTTAAAGAGGCAGAAGCGAAGCAAGGAAATTGTTTGATTGGTTATAGCTTAAGAAGTTTATTATTTGGGAAAGCCTGGTTGGCTGTTTGCGATTGATTGTCTTTAGGTTTTGATTTCTTAACTTTGAGGCATTTACTGAGTTAGGTTGAGGCTGCTAAGGTATTAGAATCACCTCAGTCTAACGACCTCCTTGTTTAATTAATTTAACAAAATACAGGCAAATGATTTTAAAATGTTGGTGTTTTGGTGGTGAACTCTGTTTTTGTTGATCTGCAAATGTGTTTCGTCCTTGTTCTTAAAAGATTTTCTGAATATGTAATACTAGATTGACAGAGTTTGTTTGCACTTTGAAGAAATTGATCTACTCTATTGGCTTCCAGCGTTACCGTTGAGAAGTCACCTGTTTCTCAGTTTAATTGTTATACTTTTAAGTGTGAGTAAAAAAAAAAAAATCTAGCTACTTTCAATATCATCTCTATATCTTTACTGGAATATGTAAAGAGAGGTCGATTTCTTTTGATTTTCATGCTTGAAATTCATTGAATTTCTTGAAATTAAGGATTTATCTCTAAACAATTCTTGAAAATTTTCAACTATTATAAATTTTAATATTTTCTTTCCCTTCTCATTCTTTCAAACTTTTTTTTCAAATGCCTGTTAGGTTCCTGTGGAATATTTCTATTTGCCAGATCTCTTAAACTCTTTTTTATACTTTCCATTTCTTTGTCTCTCTGCTACATTCTGGATAATTTCTTTATACATATAATTAATTTATTCTTTCTTCATCTGTACGTAATCTGCTCTTAAACTTCTCTTTTGGATTTTATTTTTAAATGAGTATACATTTTTTGATTCTAATACTTTCTTTCCTTCATGTACCTATCCATTTCAAAAGCATCTGTTTTATAATTCCTACTGTCATTACTGTTAATAGTCATCCAATAATAATTCTAAGCATCAGCACAACTCTGTTAGCAATGGAGTACACATTCTAACTGAAACTGACAAGCCTATAGGCCTGTCTCTCAGTGTCTCTGGCCTTCGTGGTTCCTGGTTGGGCTGTCTAGAGAAGGCTGTCCCTGGCAATATCCAGACTCACACAAAGGAGCCATAAGACAAGGAGAATCTAATTTAGAGACAAAGCTGCAAGACTTCTAGGGTCCTCTGGGAAATTCTGTGAACTTTAGCAAATCCATGAGCAAACACAAGAAGGAACTGCTTGTTTCAGTCTGCTAGACAGATAAACTCTGTATTGGGCTCAAAGATCCATCTATTACCCTTGCAGGAAGCTAGAGAGTAAAAACAGATGGGAAGTCTAAGAGGATCCTTCAAGCCAAACCCTATGTGGCCTGGTATGTGGAGGTGTCTAAGAAACGGAGCTAAGAAGCCTCCTCGGACTTAATCGTATCTTTATGCATCTATAACATACATTCTTCCAGAATATATTATTATTTATGATAAGTTTCAGGATACTTAGTCCAATATCAAAGTCTTAAATGTTTCGTGTAGGCATGATTCAGATACCAATCTACTGTATCTTCCAAATCACAGTGAATAAAAAACCAGCATGCAAAGTGATCTCCTTGAAATCCTTCTCATTCAGCTTTAAGTGAGAGAGAGGCAACTTCTTCTTTCCCATGGAAGTGGGGAGGAAAAGTACCATAGCAGTCCAACAATGTTTTTCTCTCACCTTATCTTTGACCCTTAAATAACCTTGAGCCTAAGGACTGAATGACCAGTTGGCAATTTTGCATATGGAAATGTGAGAGTACTTGCCCTCTGCATCTTATTATTTTTTCTTTTTTCTTTTTTTTTAATTTTTTGAAATGTCAGCCAAAACTAAAGCAGAAAACGTTCTATTTTTTAAAAAATTTATGACATCTGAATGTTTATATTTCAGTCCTACACCTGTAATTCTCAGTGTATTCTATACGTTAAAGAACTTTAAATATATGATTACATTCTAGACATTATAAACATATAAAAATATGGAGTTTAAAATGAATGGCATAAAAACAAATACAAACAAAAATTCTCATTTTTCCCTTTATATGCTAATCTATTATTTTTCACCCCTTACGTTGGAGACCAGAGCTCTAAAAAAATAATGATTTGACTCAACTTATGCATTACCAAGGGTATAAAAAATTTTTTTTTAAATTTAAATGCCACAGGCTTTTTGAAGTTCTAATTGATAACAGGAATTAGCTTTCTCCATTGAGATTTCAAAGAGAGGACTACAGAAAAATCCCTGTAGTTAGGCAGCTGGAGGCATTTTAGAAACCCCATACAAGATGTACTTTCTAGTTATCCACCACTTCTTCAACAGATTCTCAAAGGAATTGTTAAATGTGATTGTTTTCCATGGTTTGAGACTCTTTAAAAAAAATGACACAGCATGGGCTGGTAAGATGCTCCAGTATTTGTTGCTGGTATGTTTCTGAGCTGTGTGATAACTGCTTCATGCTCCAGAAGTTATATCAATGAAAAAAACTGCACTCTTATGATCCTATAAAGGGAACTGCCATCACGGCTGCCTAAAATCACAAAACAGCTTTGTGTAAGAAATGAATCCAGCTCAAAGAACAACTTAAGAATAAAGATTGCTCAAAAGTTCTTACTTAGCAAAGTTATGTGATTATAGATATTGTCAAAATTGCTAATCTACCAACCAGGAGAGATTATCATCAATTAATTTGCTATGAAATATCCTATTTCATATAGATACCTATCTTAGTCCATTGGGGCTGCTATTTATCACAGACTGAATATCTTCCCAGAAAAACAGAAATTTATTTCTCATAGTTCCAGAGACTGAAAGTCTGAGATCAGGGACTCAGCATGCTCAGATTCTGATGAGAGCCCTCTTCTTGGTTGCAGATTGTCAACTTCTCACTATGTTCTCACTTGGCAGAAAGGCTTAAGGAGCATTCTGAGGTCTCTTTTAGAAGAGTACTTATCCCATAATGAGGATCATGACCTTATCACGACCACCCTCATGACCTAAGCACACCCCAAAGCACCCATCTCTCCTTATACCGTCACATAGGACACTAATATTTCAACCTATGAATTTGTCCAAGACTGGATGTTTCCAGGGACAGCCAGCAATCCGCAAAGGTCAGAGAGACTGAGAGCCAGGCCAATGGGGTTGTCATTTTCAGTTGAAGTGTACGCTCCATTGTTTATAGAGTTGTGCTAAAACCAAATTGCCGGATGACTGTTAACAGTAACAACAACAATAATTATAAAACAGATATTCTTAAAACTGATAGGGACATGAAGAAAAGAAACTATTGGAATAAAAAATGTGTAATCATTAAAAAAAGAGAGGTTTAATAGCAGATTACATAGAGATAAAGAAAAATGAGTGAATTATATGTATGAAGAAATTATCCAGAATACAGCAGAGAGACAAAGAGCTAGAAAATATGAAAAACAGTGTAAGAATCCTGGAAGATAAAAATGTCCAGCAGTCACCTAACAGGCATTTCGATGAAAAAGCAAGTTTGAAAGAATGGGAGGGGAGAGACAATATTAAAATATATAATGGCTGATAATTTTCAAGAAGAGTTTAGAGAGAAATCCTTAATTTTAGGAAACAATGAATTTCAAGCAGGAAAAATAAAAAGAAATTTACCTCTTTCTCTCCATATATTCCAGTAAAAATGTTGACTGACAAAGACAAAGAGATGATTTTGGAAGCAGCTAAATTTTTCTTTTTAAATCACACTTAAAAATATAACAATGAAACAGAGAAAGAGGTGACTTCTCAATGGTAACGATGGAAGCCAATAGAGTAGATCAATTTCTTCAAAGTGCAAACAAACAAACTCTATCTAGTTAGTATTTTATATTCAGAAAACCTTTTAAGAACAAGGATGAGATACATTTTCAGATCAACAAGAATAAATTTACCAAAGAAACTTTCAAAGGACATACTTCCAGAAGAGGCAAAACGAAAGCAGAGAGCAGACCTGAGATTCAAGATGGCATTCACAGTAAAATACATGAGGACATGCCTGTATGTCTAAACACTGATGCCATGAAACAAAAATAATAACATTGAATAGGCAGGGTTAAAAAATCAGATCAAAGATCGGATTAAAATGTGAAACAATTTCATAAGCATCTTGAGGGCAGACTCGGGGATAGACATCCTAAGAACTGTTCATCTCTAAAGGAGGATATCGTTGCAGCTTTACTTCAGCAGTTTTAAAGTTAACCACGTAAAATTTAAATAAAAAATATGTCATCTAATTTGGTAGAGGAAAACAATAGACATGAGGGAAAAAAAAAACTCGGTTAGGAAATAAAAGAGAGTAGGGAAAGGAGCAACAGCAACAAAACAAAACAAAAAATCTAAAGAAGTAGGGCAATTCAGATGGTAGGAATAAATA
Source organism: Eidolon dupreanum (assembly GCA_028627145.1). Taxonomy (NCBI): domain Eukaryota; kingdom Metazoa; phylum Chordata; class Mammalia; order Chiroptera; family Pteropodidae; genus Eidolon; species Eidolon dupreanum. The sequence goes on along the minus strand of CM053502.1, from coordinate 167,818,544 downwards.
CAAATAAATCACATTTATTTTTACTAAAAGGCACAGACTACCAGAATGGATGGGAGTGAGGACGAAAGGATTAGACTCAGAAAATAAAGAACACTCCCTAACATCCTATGAGGCTAGTTTATTCTTTGTGTATGTGTATTTTTAAAGAGCTTCATTGAGATATAATTCACAAACCATACAATTTACTCATCTAAAGTATACGATTCAGTGTTTTTTAGTACATTTACAGGTAAATGAACAATCCCTGCAGTCAATTTTAGAATATTTTTTCATTACTTAAAAGGAAGCCCCATACCCTTTAGCTACCACCCCCTTATTCCTCACCCAATGCCCCCACTAGACAAAGCAACCACCAATCCACTTTCTGTCTATAGATTTTCCTATTCTGGAATTTCATATAGTTGCATCAATTTCCTTAGACTATTTTTGCTCTCTCCTTTTGAAGAGCAACAAAGTAAAATATATCCAAATAAAACCAGTGACTCGCCTGAGGATCAAAATACCCCCCTTTCTAATATTTTTAAGTCATTTTAATTTTACACACAAAATTTAATTATGGAAATCAATGTCTCCCATCCTGGCCCCCAATTTGATTTGAAGGTTCCAGGGTGAGTTCGGGTTTAGTTTAGTCTTAAAGTAATTATTTTTTGTCATCTCTAGTAGGGATTAAGAACTAAAAGTTGTCCATTTGCTCTGTGGGCATTAAATTTAGTTGAATGCCTATAGATTCAGGAAGAATATTTCTAATAGATTTCAGAAATTTCAAACACCCTTTGCTGTTAAATAATAATGACTTTTTATTTTTTTGCCATGAAGTGATTGACTAATATTAGTTTAGACTGAATAAATCATATATCACCTTCTGAGAAAGATCATTAACCTCATGTTTTAAATGATAAAACCACAGCAGAGAATTCAGGGGATTTGCTGAAAGTAGCATTATAAGACAGGTAGAAGTAGGATCTCAACATATTTCTAATCCCCTACTCCAAATCACTGGTTTTCTTTAGATTCATATTTCTAATTCTATGTATTGCTTCTTCCCCTTCCGTTTTCTTAAGAAGAAATACATGTTTTGAAAAGAACACAGTTATATTTTTTAATTGTTTGGGCCTTTGAATGCATGAGTTATTTATTTAGTGAGAACTGAAGGCTTTGAAATTAACCTAGTTAGTTACTTGGGGAAAAAAAACCAGGAGTTATGATTCAGCTCAACGTAGACAGCGGACATTCGACTTGAAAGTTATACTCCTCTACATCTCTTTCAACATTTCTCCCTTTAGGGTAATTTGCGCAAAAAGGCAGGGAAAGTCATCATTATCGTTAGTTACATTGTTTATGCCCTAATTCCTTTTGAGAAACTTTCCTTGTCCTCACCTACCTCTCCATGGGTCACTCGAGGCTTATCCAAATTGGAGGCGTCACACACATCTTTCTATGGTAGGTAATTCAGCCGAAGGGCCGAGCCAAGTCCCAGGTGGGCACATATACCTCTAAGCAGAAAGGGCTTCTTTCCTGGGTGGAAGGCATGGAAGGCAGCTCAGCGAGGCAAAGCATATGACTACGGATTCAGCTGATCATAAAAAGATCAAGAAGGAAGAGACTGAATTTTAAAAAATCAGGAAAGGAACTAATTTAAATTGACACGTAAAAAGTAAACCTGATTACTATAGAGAAGAAAGTAGGCATTTATTTCCTGAGCTTTTTATGACTATCATGAATATACACTTTTCGCTCTATTTTTGTAAGCTAGTACAGAAACTTAGCTAAAAAGAGAAGATTTAAAAAAAAATTTATCAGATACTGATTTTGAGGAAAATTGTGAAAAAAAGAAGAAAAGTAATTGAGACACTACAGTGAATATTCCTGCTCTGAAATAGGTGAATAAAGCAGAATATCTATATTCTGTTATACACACACACACACACACACACACACACACACACACACACACATGTAAAAGAATTACACAAGAATCAAACCAAGTTTTATGGTCACTCTTTGAATTGCTACAATATAATCTAAAAGCCTTTTAGGAAATTTGGTACTTAAAACTTTATTATAGAAATGTAATTAGAAGTATTGTCTTGATATTCGGGTCAGTTTATAGATGCTTTCATTTCTGATCAACTCAAATTTGGTATAGTTTTGGTAACAAGATGCAGGGAATCATCTGTGTCTTTAATGAATCGTGACAATATTTTTTAAAAGCAAAACTCATTTAAAAGACTCATGATCTAGACATCAGACCCATGAGATGAATCAGTTCTTTGTGACCCTCACCCACTGCTTCTTCTGAAGAGAGAGAGACTTATTCAGTCTTAACTAACATTAGTCAAGCATTTCATGGCATCAAAAAGGGGTCACTCTTGTTTAACTTAAAAAGTGTATTCGAAATTGCTTCATTCCAGTGGAAATTTATTGCCTATACCAGGCATTTGGTTATCTATTATTGAATACCCAGAAAATGTGCATGACTTTGGCACTTCATCTCCTATATAGACAGCAAAAAGTAAAGTCACACTAATTCTCACAGCCGGGAGAGGCGAGTTGCAGCCGTTTGCATGGAGAAGTGACTCAATGTGGGCAGCGAATGGAGGCAGAGAATTTGGGTTCCCTGTGGCAGTGTGACCAGAAAGGGAGGTAAGAAACAAACAGAAATGAGCAAAGTTCCACAGGACAAGACCTCTTGGATGGAGTCTTGATAGAAAGGAAATCTAGAAGCAGAGGGAGAATTTCGCAGAGGGCAGTGCCATAGAGATGAGCACACTAGTTCACCCCTCTGCTCCGTACTTCAACAAGCTATTTCTTTTTTCTTTTTCTTTTTAATTAAAATTATTGGGGTGACAATGTTTAATAAAATCAAGTAAATTTCAAGTGTACAATTCAACGGTATGTCGTATATATACTGCATTGTGCGTTCACCTCCCAAAGTGGGTTTCCTTCTGTCACCTAATATTTGACTCTTTATTCCTATCTACTTCCCCACTCATCCCCTTGCCTCTGGTAACCACTAATCTACAGTCCCACCCATAAAAAAATGATGAAATACTGCCATTTGCGACAACATGCTTGGATCTTGAGATAATCATGCTAAGCGAAATAAGTCAGACAGAAAAAAGTTGAAAACCACTTGACTTCACTCATATGGGGGATATCAAACTCAACAGGCTATTTAAATGCTGCAGCCTAATCCATGCTCTGACTCTAGCACAATCTCACCCCTTCAGCCTTTCTTTGGCTGCTGATGGGTGGATGGCAGGCTGGGTGTTAAGCTCGTATGATTTGTAGCAGTCAACAGGATGCTGAAGAAATGCTGTGAAGCAGAGCCAAACAAGGCTCAAGAATAAAAAGCATGCCCCTAAGACACTTGCCAGGCAGAAACTTCCTTTGGAGCAAGAAGCTTGACTGCAGATATAACGACACCACTTGACTGTAGCTCTCAAGGCTTCCCTTGAAACACCGATGTGGGTTTATCAGTTGGTCTTGTATCTCTGCTACAGTCCTTACGATCTTAGCAGTACTCACGTGGTCTTTTGATTAACTTTTCTTGTTCGTATTTTTAAAAATCATGTTTTCAAAGTAGTTCATTATTTTAGATTATATCCTGAATGGACTTTGTAAATGAGTTATCTGCAATATTTGTAAGTATAATCCTACCCTCTAAACCACAAGAAACTGTTATTGGATCCCTTTCTACAAGTCGGTATTTCGGAAATGTATCATATCTGATGCCATGTGACTGTCCCTGTAAGATGGCAAGGCCGAGTCCGTTTTAATGCTTGAAATATGTTAGCTTAATTCTTAATATCTTGCTCTGATTGATATTTTCTCTACTGCTGACTCATGACTCCAGTAAAACGGGAGAAGCAGTCAAAGGTGGGGCAGCTCTACAAAGGAGCAAAACTTCAATAGACCTAAATAGGGCATGCATGTCATGAAATCAGAGAGTAAGCAGGCTAGTTTTTGCGTCACCTTCCTGTGCAGCAGGCAGTGGGTACCAGGTCTCACTAATTCAAGTGAACTTTCTGTTCTGTTGCTGCTTCGGGTCAGGAAGGGGGACCACAGCACGGACAGTTGTCTCTCGTGGGAAAAAAGAATGAGGCGGGGTGGCCTTCTCGCTGGTTCTCTCTCCTTGTTTTTCCCCAGCAGCTCTCATGTTTTCTGTTGTTACCCCACTTTCTGAAGGTGCGTGTGCCTCCATCCTAGTCAGCCGGGGCCACCATAATACATACCACAGGCTGGTGACTTCAACCACAGCTACTTATTTCTCTCAGTTTTGAAGGCCGAGAAGTCCAAATTCAAGGCAACAGAAAGTAGGTTTCATTCTGAGGCCTCTTCTCTTGGCTTCCACGCAGCTGCCACCTTCCTGTGTGCTCATGTGACCTTTCCTTTGTGTAGAGGCTTTGTATAAGGGACACTTATCCCATAGGAACAGGGTCCCACCCATACGACACCACAGGTCCCCTTCCCATCACACTGCGGCAGGGGCGGGGGAGGGCTTCAATAGTGAATTTGGGGGAGACACCAACATTCTTTTCCTACCAGCCTCCTGATAGTATCATCAATGAAGTGTTTGCGTCTCACTAGTTCAAGACAAGTATTTCCTATGGTTCTGTGTCATTTAGCTCAGTACATATAAATGAAACCTCTGATTCTGTTGTTTATTCTTGCTAACCTAAATCAAATGGAGAAAAACTAGTGTAACCTCTTAATCTATACTGACCTCATGGCCCATCCCAACGAGGTTTGAAAATAATGTAAATGTTCAGATGTCATAAAGAAGGCTATCAGTCCCATCGGAGGAAAAAATAGGTCCTAAAAGGGTATATATGTTCTGAAATGAGAAAAAGTAGTACAATTTTTGCATCAAAATTATAGGCAATTTGTACCAGATCTTCTTGTGTTTGACATACTGTAAAATATTTCAGAGCACGATAAGATGTCACAGTGTGTTGTTATTATTGTTCTTAGAGTACATAATCAAATTTGCCATGTAAGAACCTTTCAATTTTATTTATCATTGTAAATTATTATACATGTCATCTGGGCTATTGCAGGATTATTTGAAATACAGATAAGACCACAAGCCAACTGGCCAAAGATATCCACCCACTATTGCCATTTAGGCATATGATTCTCTCTGTCTGTGTGTCTGCACACAAAGATACATATTCATACATGTGTATTATGTATATTTACAATATACATGTATTTAAGACAAATATAATAATATTCTACATACAGTACTCTAACCTGTTATTTTCACTTATTACTATATTTTAGTCTTCCAAATCAAGAAATAAAGATTTTCATTATACCTTTATATAACTTATTACAGGACATTTAGATTGTCTTTAGATTGTCTTTATTTATCTCTAATATAAACATCATTGTGATGAATACACTTCTTCGTATGTATTTGCACAGTTGAACAACTATATCCTTAAAATAAATACCTAGAAGCCAACTTGCTGGGATATAGGAAATTAACAAAATCTATTCAATAAATATCGCAAAGTTCCCCTGAAACAAATTTTAAGATTTCTTTTATATTTGGGTTTAATTTCCAAAATTTGTATTTTCCCAAATGTATAACAATACATATCATGTAAAATTTATTTTTTTTGTTTGCCAATAAAGAGAACAAATTTATTTAACTTATGTTATTTTGATTACTATTGAAGCTTAGTGTTTTCATATGATTATTGACTATTTCAATTACTTATTTTTTGGAATTATATTTTCATGCCTTTTATTGCCATTTTTACCAGTTTGTGTGACATATTTGTATATTTTTGATTTTACTCCTTTGTCATTTTTAATGTATTTTTCATTTTAGGAAATTTCAAACACATATAAAAGTAAAAGGAATACTTGATTAATGAGAAATGATATACTTTGCAATGTTAACCCCCCACTACACACATTTTGAGTTTATTTGTGGATTTGTTTTAATGTTTTTATTTTTGTGTGTGATGAGAGCCCTATTTTGATTTTGGTGAATTTTATTTTCCTTGTTCTACTTTTGGAGTGTAGGATGTATCATTAGCTCTTTGTATAATATTATAATGCGACATTCAATTTTTTAAAGGAAATCTGTTTATCATTTTATATTATTAGCACTAAGTAATGGAGAAGACACTGACTCACCTGAATCCTCTAATCTCACTATGTTATTTGTCAAAGCTACAGACATCTCTTTTTCCTTTGGAAAATGTTTATTTTTCAATACTGAATTGACCTGCATTTCAAAAATCAACATCCAATCACTGCCTATAAGTTGGAATCATATGAAGTACTTAAAATTATACAACCCTACTTAGGGCATTCTAAAATATGCTGAGAAAAGAGATCTTTGTTATCTAAAGACATAAAAACAGTCTCTAAGCAATCCCAGATTGCTCAGCAAGCAATTAAAGAAAATGATTGCTAGAAAGAAACGCTTTAAATTACATGTTTAAAAGACCTGGGCATCCTAATATATACTTCTTGCCTCTTTCCCATCATATTGCTTAAAAAATTCAGAGCTTTTGTAAGTTAAGCAGTCCATGAACAGATGTGTTTACTGAAATGTTTGTGTGGATAGCTCTTATAGCGCTGGCACTGTTTTCTCCCTCATACTATTAATTGCCATTTTCTAAATATATGAATTCCTAGATTTTTAAAGTCATACTTTTTCCTTAAGAAAGGACATTTATAAATTATATTGATGCCAATGAAAATTTTATCATAAAACCAAATTCTTTAAAGTTTTAATTGACACATAGAATAGATTTTACAAACTGGTTCTTGCCCTTTTGTCATTGTTTTAAAGTAGATAATCAGGAACATTAGACTAAAGAGTAAAGAATATTTTTCAAGTAAATGAACACGTTACCCCCAAACTAAAACAAATAAAGGTTCTTTTCAGAATGTTTTTGTTTCTTGCATTCTCCCTTAAAAAAAAAAATTAAACAGCTTTAATGACTCATAGTTTATCCTATATGCAGCTTTCCTGCATAGCTTAATGGTGGATAGACAGTGACAGAAAATGATTCAATAGTAATACATAAAAACTCAGAATTACAACCTAAAATGTTGAAACAGTGGAAAGACCTCAATGCATTTACTATTCTAGAAACCAGATCTTTTTAATTTCTCTCAGCGAAGTATTACATGTTCTCAGGTTTTAAACTTTCCCTTTTGCAGAAATAAGTGGGTCAGCTTTTCAGAAGCTGTAATGCAGTCAAGTTGACCTGCAGAATCTGTTCGATTAGGTCAACCTGCAACTACAACAAAGGGACTAAATGATTTGGAACCAAGTGTCATTTCAGTTCTGGATCATATTGACATGTGTTACAACATGTTATTAAACATGAAACTCCACATAGCACTTGATATAATACAAGGACAGAAAAATGCTACAAAATACAAATCTTTTGGATTTGTCACAAATGGATAATATTTTAAAAACAGCTGATATTATATTCGTGTACAAAGATAATAAATATATTAGAACATGACAATTGAACTAATAGCTTATTTGGTACTTTTCTTTAAAAGTCATTTTCGTTCAGAATTGTATGTAGTCCTGTTTTCAACTGAAACACTTGGACTTCCTCCTGTAAGAAATGATACAGTCTCCACAGATGTTAAACACAAACTACCCACAGCAGGAAAATATTTTATTACCACCGAAAGAATATTTAATCACTGGAAGACAGATTCTCTTCCCAGATCCTTTGCTTTACTTTCCCATTCTTTTATTTGTCTTTTGGAAATTTCACTACTCAGCAAAGTCACGAAAACAAGAAGTCAAGATTTGGTAAAGGGTTGTTATTATTTTTTATCTCAACGTTCTATTTGATTTACATGAAATTTTGTTTGTAAGGAAACACAGTCTAATATAATTAGCTCTGAGATAAGGACCAGATCTGTGGGACAGCTAATGGGGGTGCTGGATAAAAGGGAACCCTTGTGCACCATTGGTGGGAATATAAATTGGTCCAGCCACTATGGGGAATGGTATGGCGATCCCTCAAAACAAATTAAAAATAGAACTACTGTGTGATCCAGTGACCTCACTTCTAGGTATAGAACCTAAGGAAACCAAATCTTGAGGAGATAGCTGCACCCCCATATTTATTGCAGCATTATTTATAATAGCCAAGACATGAAAGCAACTTAAGTGTCCCTGGATGGATGATGGAATAAAGAAGATGTGTTATATGTATACAATGGAATACTCTCCACCATGAAAAGAAGGACATCCTGCCATTCGCAACAACATCATTGAAGCTTGAGGGCATTATGCTAACTGAAATAAATCAGAGAGAAAGACAAATACTGTATGGAGAATGGGTTAGTGTTTACCCAAGGTGAGTGGGTGGGGGAGAGGTGGGGAAGAGTGAGGAAAATGGGTCAAAGTGGTACAAATTTCCAGTTTTAAGTTCTGGGGATGTAATGTAAGGCACCATGGCAATAGTGAACAATACTATATTGTATATTCGAAAGTTGCTGAGAGAGTAGATCTTAAAAGTTCTTATCACAGCAAAAAATTTGTAACTATATAAGATGATGAATGTTTACTAAACTTATTGTGGTGATCACTTAGCAATATATACATCTATCAAATTATCATGTTGTACACCTGAACCTAATATAATGTTATATGTTAATTATAGTTCAATAAAACTGGAAAAAATTGAAAACTTAAAAAATATAGATATCTAGAGTTGAGATAAAGGCTAGAAGTATTTGTAGGATAACTAGTAGAGAATGCCTGCTTACAAGGGGCACTGTGTTTGGAAATATAACAAGGTGGTGAAACTTATTTAGCTGAAGTCCCCCTCATGGACTTGTAGTTGGAAAGAAAATATTGTTGAGCCACTGATTGAGTGTAACTTCCCCATGTGTAAGCTCCATACCAGTAGCTGATCACACAATTGAATTTAAAGACATAAGGATGTGATTAGATCAGTTGCAGACTTTTAAAATATTAAATATATTTTTTATAATGGGTTAGGTATGTAAGTTCGACCTGAGATCTAAAAATCTAGTAGCGAAGTGAAAAAGTTCTTTGTTCTTTTATACTTTCCATAGCTTTCAGCCTTTCTTCTAAATAACAGTTGAAAAAATATTTAATAAATATCACTTAAGAAACACTCAATTTATTGCCTAAGACTCACATGGCTCATACTGGCCCTGGCTAGAAAAATATGGATTTTTTTATAGTGCATTGTTATGAGAAATGTTAAAAAATGTTGTCACTAAAATATAGGTGGAATGTCAGCTAGTGAAGCACATAGCATTTTTCTGGCTATGACATTTGAACAATAGTATGTGTAGCAGACAGTTGAGTACAGGCAAAAGTAGGCTGGATTTTCTATATGAACACTCTCTGTAGATTTTACTATCTAAAACGGGGGGTGGAAATTAGGCACAGGTATAAAATGCTCAGTTTGCTTGTGCCTTCCATAAGCACAGATAATTGAAACAGCATTCATGATCCCATAATGCCACAAAATAAATTAATTCATTGTCTTAAATTAGGGAAACTCAGTCTGTGAGAGAAAATTTAGAAAAGTCGGCTTTATTAACTACACAGTAGGACAAGGGAAACATTTGGTTGTATGACTTGAACTGAATACAAATAATTTGTGATTATCATATTTATTATTAAAATGAAAAGGTTACTGCTCCAATGGTATTTGGAAAAAGCATGTAATCTTTGCTTATTCATGTGTTTATCATATATATATTTACTATATATTTATTTATATATTATTTTATTCTATATATTTTTTGACCTATTAGTGTAACTTTATTTAAAGCTCTATGATGATGTAACTCACATGTCACAAAATTTACCCTTTTTAAGTATATAATTAGGTGATTTTTTTAGTAAATTTTTAGAGTTTTGCACTATCACCACAATCCAATTTTATAACATTTTTATTACCCCAAAGAAGTCCTTCATGCCTGTTTTCAGTTACTCTCCATTCCCAAGCCCAGTTCCAGTCAACCACTAATCTACTTTCTGTCTCAATAGAGTTACTTTCCAGGACATTATGCTGGGGACTATTTCTTCCATGTCTTACGTTTAAGTAAAATAACTGGGTCAAGAGCAACATCTTTTGGTACGTTAGTGAATACCATAGTTAAGGCAAGCTTTCTGTTGAGAGAGATTGCTGCATGGAAAGCTCAAAAAGATCTTTCCAAACCTTCTCTTTAGATAAGCAGTATAGTTAAAGTTTGAGCTCTGGACTGAGGCATCCCTGAGTTTCATGCCTGGCTCTAGTACTTTCTAGAGAGTAACCATAGAAAAATAATCTAACCTTTCTAAACATTGGTTTCCTCATATATTAAAGTAGGGTTACTGGAATATGGCATGAGGTCATGTTTATAAAATGCCTGGCACTCCTTATATATTCAATGGAAACTTTACCAAGAGCCATGCCTAGTCTTCTCATCAAGGAAATTGTGCCCAAATTTTTGACCCTTGAGTTTGACTTCAGAATTTTTCTACAGTCCACGGTAGTATTGTTATTACATGTTTTCTTTGTATTTAACCCAAACCTCTTGAGTTGTTCCCTAAAAGGTAGCTGGATGCCATTATCTATAAGTTCATATTATTTCCTGATAATATTTTGACTTCACCAACAACATATATTTACTGAGCACCTATGATTGTTGTCTGGGAGGTCAATAAAGGCATGGCCGGGGAGCTAACAACTCACTTGGAAAACAAACAAATCACTGGAAATCAAAGATGAATTAAAGTATTTAGAGACACAAACAGTGATGCCTTTATTTTACCAGTAATGTTCCTCCTGAATATCTATTGGAAAGAAAAAATCTTAAATGTAGAAAAGATTTTGAACAGAGAGAAATCCATTGCAGTGAGAAATAGCAGGAGATGGCTATTGAGCTATTCTTTGAAGGATAAATGGAATTTCAATAGGCAGAAAATGGCAAGAAAGGGCATTCGGGAGAAGTGAACTTCAAATTCATCCATTCATTTGTTTTCATTCATTAAATACATGAGTGCCTGCTTGTATCAATCAGCTGTTATTAAATTATTCGGAGGTTACAAACAATACAAAAATCTCAGAGGCTTATAAGAAAATAGATGTGTTTCTTTCTCATAATACATGACTCTCTCAATCTCTCTCTCCTTTTTCTAACTTTGCTTTAGTCTTGTTCTTTACTCCAGGACCCAAGCCAACAGGGCAGCCTCTCTCTAAAACTTGTTAATCTCATGGCAGCGGGGAAAGAATAACTACAGACCCAGGAACCATGCAATGTGTCTATAGCTTCTGGCCCACATCAGTTTTGCTGATATCTCATTGGCCAAAGCAAGATATGTGGTCAAATATGATGTTCAACATGGGTTTGGTAAAGGTGTCCAGCTAAAATGATAAGTAAGTAATATATGAATGAATGTAAAGGAAGATGGAAGTGGAAAAACAATGTCTGGTTAAATCAAGAAAGACCTTGAATAATATGTTTTAAAGACTGGATTTGGTTTTAGAATCAGTGGGAAGTATAACTAAGTGGTCTAAAGAGGAGTTGTGGTGTTAGTTTTATGTCTCAAATTGTCTAGGCTATGACTAGTATTTAATTATGGAATTAAACAGTAATCTAGGTTTTCCTATGATGGTGTTTTATATATGTGGTTGACATGTACAACCAGTTGACTTTAAGTAAAGGAGATTGCCCTTGATGATATGGGTTGGTCTCATTCAATTAAAAACAAACACTGAGGTTTTCTGGAGAAGAAGTAATTTTGTCTCAAGACTATACCATAAAAGTCCTCTTAGTCTCCAGCCTGCTGGTGTTCCATATAAGTTTTGAACTTGCTAGTCTCCACAATTACATGAGTAAATTTCTTAAAATAAATCTCTTTATAGAGATAGATAGATGATAGATAGATATAGATAGATAGGTGATAGATAGATAGATAGATAGATAGATAGATAGATAGATAGATAGATGATAGATAGATAGATAGATGTATAAATATTGATTCTGTTTGTCTGGAGAATCCTTACTCTTAAGATTTACTTTTTATAGACAGAAAAGATATTGTAAATTAAAATGCAAAAGAAAGTTGCTCACTGCTCAGAGGTCAGAATGAGAGAGAAGAAGTTAAAGTTGAACCCTTGGCATCTTTTATTTTATATGTTAAATAATACTACTAATTTTATTGGTTTTTTAAACTTCCTCAAAACCTTATCCTTATATTTGTGGTGTGATACTCTATTGCTAATGACCCCAATTTGTTTATTATCCATTATAATGTGAATATGTGAAAATACATTATAAGTTGAAAATGTAGGTCGTTTCTCTTCTTAAATATACTGGTGCCCAATTCTCACTAATGGCTCAATATTTGGATTTCCTCAACAGGTGAGAAAAAGAGGTGTCATCTAGGATCAAGATCCAAGCATGATACCTGGAAGAGCATGACTTTTATTGAACTAATAAACTATTATTATTTGATTTCTTCAAAATGAATTAGAATTTCTCCAAGTGAATGAAAAATATCATCAGAATTTCTTAGGGATCCCCACCAGTATCCCAAGAGGAGTGAGAGCCCATCAAATGTATATGGACTGCAGGATTAAGACAGGTTGTATCTGCATCCTGAGTCTGTCCTGATCAATTTAATTCTCTTCATTCCTACCCCATTGCTTACCTCTATAATGGTTCAATTTCTCGCACAGTTTCACATGAGCCCAATCTATAAGTAGGTCAGATATGTTGATGGAATTATTGTCATTTAGTATTTAAGAATACATTCACAATATTAGATGAAGTGATAAAATTGAGAAATATAAATCTTGCCATATCCCTCTGTGATAATTTGTGATGTCCTTTGAGTGAAGAAATGTAAAAAGTCATGCAGTTTGACCAAGACAAAGAAAGAGAGAGAGAGAGAGAGAGAGAGAGAGAGAGAGAGAGAGAGAGAAATGTATGTCACTAAATCTATTCTCTCGTAGAAATCGTTAAGTGAAAACAGTGGGTAAAGCTCTTTCCTAGGGATTATCAAACAAAATAACAACAACAATAACAATAAAAAATAGATAAGCCATCAGGAAGCTAATGGTCTGGTCTCAAAGAAAATACTTGTGTAAATGAATCCCCTAAACTCCTTGTTCTTCTGTATTACAAGCCTCCATCTCCTTCCTGTTGCAAACGGGGTCATGTCTACGACCCTCAGCATGACCCCCAAGCCTGGCAGACTTACCTCCTGTGAATCTCAGCATGTCCGTCCTCCCTCTGCTTTCACCCTGTTGTAGTACTTCCAAAGCATTTTTAATTCTTAAACAACATGATTTTAACTTACCACACCCCAAACTGAAATCTGGATCTTCCTCCCCAAACCTTCTCCATCTCAGTTTATTTTTTCCAGCTTATTGAGGTATACTTGACAAATTAAAATTATATATATTTTACCTGTACAGTGTGGTATTCTAAGGTGTACAATGTGATAATTTATTATACATATACATTGCGAAATGGCTTCTACAAGCCAGTTAATTAACATATCCACCACTTTACATAGTTACTCATGTGTGTATGTATGTGCTTGTGTGTGTACGTGTGCCTCTGTGTGTGTGTGTGTGTGTGTGTGTGTGTGTGTGTGTGTGTGCGCGTGTATGGTGAGAACACTTAAGATCTATTCTCCCCATCTCATTTTATAATCACTTGGTCCTTTTAGGTGTTCTGGCCAAAATGCATGGCATAATCCTTGACCACTTTTTATTTTTCTATCTCATATTCAGTCTGCCTGAAAATCCAACTGGATTTGTTTTCCAATAAATGTAGGATCTAAACATTTGTCAACACATTGAGCATATTGGTCTGAGCCACATGTCTGAGAAAAAAATATATTGTGAGGCTAAAAACAAAGAAAGAAATGAATAGAACAGTCCCATGTTCCCACTCTCCCAACCCCAAGAGCACAGGGTTGCACCAGACACATTCAAAGCAGGAAAATGTAGAGTATTTTAGGGTACCTGTTATGGTATAACCCAGACTCTCAGCTCTTCAAAGTTTTCTAAATTATCCAAAGTTTTTTTTTTTTTTTTTAACCATAACTCCTTAAATTTAGTACAACTGTCTTTTGGAGGACGCCTCTGAACAGACCCTGCAGTTCTCTAGCCTCTGGCTTTCTTAGGTATAGAGCTGTTCATGCATCATTTTCAACATTGTCACAATAAGAACGCCCTCTATGGTCCTCGTTATGTTTCTAGTCACTGTGTGGGTACCTAAGGTCATCATCTCTAATTCCCACAAGATTCTAATGATCAACAGATTATTATTAATGGTCAACATTATTATTATTGTCGCATTCCCCTTTATCGATGAAGACACTGAGACTCAAGGAGCTAAGCTGCCAGCCCCAGGCCATCTAGCTCCCCAGTGTTGGAGCCAAGATTCATACTCAAGTCACTGGGATGGAGGCCCACGGTCTTTCCACTGGATTAAGTCCCTCCCAGACAAAGAGGGAGTCAAGACGGATAACTTTAGATCTCTAATTATTTAAATTTAAATGAGTTTATAGTTTATACAGTTTCTGGTTCTTTCTAGTGAAATGCTTCATGTGCATTTGGTGAAAATAGGAATGTTTCATAATGAGCCTTGCTGGGCAGAACGTTGGACTTCAGGAGGCACTGATGTCCTTGTTTTAGAAGAAATGTACCTGATGTTTTTCTGAAAGGTCACTGGTCACTCATCCAAAGTTTAAAAAGTCTGAAACTCAGTGAAAAAGATCACCGTGGTCAATCCTAGTGATGGTTAGCTGATTCATCTGTTTAAATTGCCATAACACAATAACACAAACTGAGTGATTTAAACACCTGGGTGGCTCTATTCTATTTTCTTCAAGATCAAGGGTTGATTTCCAGTGACACCTCTCTCTTTGACTTGCAGACTGTGTTCTCACTATGTCTTCACGTGGCCTTTCTTATGTGAGCACACATGGAGAGAGCTGTCTGGTGTCTCTTATAAGGATACCAGTCCTATTAAATTAGGCCCTCACTGTTACGACCTTATTTAACCTTAATTACCTCTGTAAAGGCCCCATCTCCAAATACAGGTCACACTATGGGTTAGGGCTTCAATACATGAATTTGAGTGGGTGAAGGGAACATGATTCAGTTCATAACATCTACCATAGTCTTTAAATTGATTTTAGTTAAACTTAAGAGCTACAAACCTAAACCATGTATGAATTTATTGTTCATTAAGATGAATTATTTAGATGCCTACCACTTGCTAATTTTTGCATATACTTGCTGGCTAGAATATAGAGTTACCATTTTCAGGCATCATGTGTAAATGAATCACATAATGAATAAATTTGAAATATTTAACTTTAGCTGACATGGGATACCTTTTAAGTGAAGTAATATTTTGTCTTATTCTTCTGTATTAACAACAACAACAACGACAAACCAAACTACTTTGAAATGTCAGTTAGATTTTAGTGAACATCATTTATTAAATGTTATATACTCTGCTTAAATCTAACTGGGTAACTAAACATTAAAGTAAAGGGGAAAAATCCATATTGGTTTAATTTGAATTATATGTTCTCCTCGACAAGCATAATTGCTATTGACTGCCTAAAGCACCATTGTCTAAGTCATGAATAGTCGTAAAACATTACAATTGGCATAAGAAGAATGGAAAGAAACATATCAAAAAAAAAAAAAAGCAAAACACGAAATACCAACACACTCCCCCTCCTTTTTCCTCTGCCTGAAAGAATAAAGCCATGCAAAACACAACGACTTTATTACCTGAGAAAATGTGCTACAAAATAATCTCAAGGAGCCTCATTTATTATAGATAATATTTCACTTTAGGTTTGACATTTTATTCTGGAATGAAGCTCCCTTGTTACTAAGTATGTCATTTAAAAAAAGAGAGAGAGAGAGAGAGACCTTTGGTACATTGCTCTCCTCTCTCATTAGCTGAGTCCTTAATTCAGAGCTAGTAATACAGATTTTGTTTTAGCAGAATAGTTATCCAGAATGCAGCCAGGTATCACATGTTGAATACTGTGAAGAGGAGTTAAGTTTTAAAATCAATAAGCCTCTTGCCTTTGGGTAACTGTAACCCCTTGGGAGAGTCCATTCACTGAACTGTCCTGTACTTGGGCTCCTAGTAATCTCCCACACTAGGCGATATTAGAAAAACATAAAACATGTCATTCCAATACCTTGGTGATTTGTTGAAAAACCTACAGTGTAAACTGAAAGTCAATTTTCTTTGAATCAGGTTGTTAGTTTTGTAAATAAATATCATTAACTAAATAGGCACATTAACAAATATACTAATTTTATTCTGTTTCTACAGTAGTATATAAATCATAGGAAAGGGTTTCTTAGCCTCAGCATTTGTGACATTTGGCGCACATAATTCTTTGTGGTGTGGGGCTGTCCTGTGTACTACAGGATGTTTGGCAGCATCTCTGGCCTCTAGCCACTAGACACCACTAGATGCCAGTAGGACTTCCTAAGTTATGACAGTCAAAAACATCTCTAGACATTGCCAAACATCCCGTGGTTGAGAGGGGAATCTCCACACACACGTGCTCCTTTCCCAGCCCATGCCCAAACCCCTCTGGCTGAGAATCACACTCTTTGAAGGTAAATAAATTCATTGTAAGGTGGTAAAAACCCAGAGCAAAGGTAAATCCCTAGTTGGAAAAATGGTGAGACACATTTTGTCCCACGATTTCCCAAGAGCTATTTGAAGTAACTGGATGAGGTATATCTTCATAGTCAAGAGTAGCATCCTCACAGTTGTTCCCTTTGCTTGTTCCCTTCCATGACTCTGTGAAGTCGCGAGGAGACGACTTAAACAGTTTCCCCTGATCAATGCTAATTAGGACTCTGATTGACCAAATTAACAGCAATCAAAGACATGATTCAAAGAACAAAGAATTATTGGGCAGTGCTATGGAATAGTATTGAAATATTATCTGCTTATTCCAAGGCTATCCCTGATCAAAAAGAGACCCTTCATTCCCAGGTAGAAAGTACATTTCCCACCTCTATGTTTTTATTGCAATGCTCTGATCCCCACAAGAGCTTAATTATGTTGCACTTTGATTATTTGGTGAAGTATCTGTCTCACCCATTGGTCTACATACTCTTGATAAATGTGGCAGTTATTTCCTACTTATTTTTACATTCTTCATGCCCAGCATAAGGGGATCACTAAGTAGCATTGGTTAAATTAGCAAATGCCATACTTGATGATTTATTTAACAAACATTTACTAAGTAATTAGATATATCGAAATCATCCTAGATCCCAGGAATAGAAAGATAAATGAGTATCGATGCTTCCTCTGAGAATTCATGGCAGAATGGAGATGAGAGGCCTAAAATAAGGAGCTAGAATACAACAGATAGGAACAGTGCTAGACAGCAGAATAAGGTGAAGTAAAAAGTTTCCAGTACTAAGCTCTGCTTTTTCAGAGTGAAGAAAGCAATGGCTAACTTAGAGTAACATTCCATTCCTCAAACCATACCTTTAATTTATTTTTTTGTCAGCAAAAGGAAATCTGCGCAAAATTATGTTTTAAAAATCAGTTTCAGTTTGAATAATTGAATAAGGAGAGGTAGAAGCTGATTATTCTTTTCTCCCAACTACTAAAAAAATTAAGAGCAGAATCAGAATTAGAACTGGATTGAAAGTCAGAAGGGGCGAGTCCAAGCTCCAGATTGGCACTGTTGAGAGAAATCACTTAGGCTTCAAATTTTCAATGTGTGGGTTTTACTATTTTTAATGAATGGCTTCTATTGCTGCCACAACAAATTACCAAAACTTAATAACTTAAAAAATGTTAGTTTATTTTCTTATAGTTGTACAGGTCTGACATGGGTGTCACTGGGCTGAAATCAAGATGGCGACAGGGTGCATTCCTTCTGGAGACCTGTCCAGCTTCTGGATATTGCTTCTATTCCTTGGCCTCTGTCCTTCTTCCTCCATCTTCAAAGCCATAAACACAGCATTTCTCTAACTCTGCTTCTGTGGTCACGTCTCTTTTTATGACCACGGCCAGGAGGAGTTTTCTAATTTTAAAGATTAATGTGATCAGATGGGGCCCATCTGAATAATGCAAGATAATTTTTTATCTCAAGTCCTTATCCTTAATCCCATCTGCAAAGCCATGTAAGCGAACATATTCACAAATTCTGGGGATTAGGACACGGACACATTTAGGGGGACGTTATTCTGCCTACCACATGAGGAAAATGAAATTGTCTTACGTAACCTTGAAAATAACTTCAGACCTGAGCATCTGTGGCAGAGAACGCTTCTGTCCATGCTTTCCCCAGGTGGGACCCCCTCCTCCAGTCAAGTGAGTATGTGAAGATGTGCTTGCATGGGGCTTCTTTATTTGTAGTTCACCTTCTTCAATGAGAAGTAAAAAGTAGAAAACGGGTTCAAAGGAAAATGGACTCAAAGCCAAATCATGGATGGTTTGGCTTATTCATTAGTAAGAATTTTCCCAGCATTTGAACTTGTTGGAGAATCACTGAAGATCCATAACAACAGCTTCTCATTGGTCTGAGGTGTGTAAGATTAAAGACAAAGACAGCACACATTATCTTTTGAGATTGTTATAGACCTAGAAATCTTATATGATTATTGCCTCTATGGAAAAAAATTGAATGTGGAGTTCCAGTACCATATTATCAGAAGCAATTCTAGTATAATAAATACTCAAAATATTTTTCAAGTTAAGAGAAGGATGCTATGCAGGAGTGGGTTTACTTTTGTCCATTCTTTGGGTTTTTCTTGGGCAGTTTTGCATTTAAAATGTTTATAGCAACAGCTCTTTGGGTGGTGGGAAGATGAAAATGTGCAGTGAAATGTGCCCACAAAACACTCTTCGGATTTGGGGTTTGTTCTTTATTGTCATGACAGGAAGAAAGGAGGAGAAAAGGTGAGTGATAGATTGTTCTTTCTATTTATGAAATGGCTTGAACACATAAAAGCTTCCTTCCTAGAGAACAAACAAACAAATAAATATAGTCATCCACAGTTAGCAATTTTGTAACCAGCAAATTCTGAACCATTTGTTAGGTTTTTCTGCTCAGGCTTTCTAGTTTGACAACTTTGGGAGAATTACTAGACTTTGAGAAATATTGTTTGGACATTTTTACTGCTATGTTTTCTCTTCAGAAAAAAAAAAAAAACTACTTGGTAGAAAGCAGAGTGAGGAAAAACTATTGAATCAATAAGATAATTCTAAACTCTTAGAATTTAAGAGTTTAAAGGAATCATACAGGTCATTTTGTTCCACCCTCTAGGAAGCATGAATCCAAATATGACTGAACCTTCACCTCTTCCTCACCATTCCAGTTTCTGGGATCTTCCTTTCTTATGACCCTTATTTGGACACATTCTAATTCTTCACTGTTCTGAGCAGCACCCAGGGTGGAGCCCAATGTTCCTAAGGAGATCTGAGCTGTGAAGAGTAGAACAAGTTTCTCAGCTTCTTTATCATGGAAATCTATTCACCCATTTGCCTTGCAATTATATAACAGTATCAACAGCCAGTGAGATTGCAACCAGTCAACCCCCAAGTACCTGACCACAGGATGCTTTGCAGTCATGTCCCTTCTACACCACACCTGTGCAGGTGGTTGGCATTTACCTGTTTGGATTTCATCTCTGAAGATGTGAAGATTGACTCTGCCATTCAGTGTTTCTTATTTCCCCCAATGGCATGGCACTCATCAATTCGGAAAATCATGCCTCCTATGCCATCATCACAGATATTGTCCTGCACTGCTGGTGTTCTCAGCCTGGCTGACTTCAGACTTGCTTATGACCGAGGGCCTCAGCATAAATTCACCTAACTGAGCCTGGAATAACTTGCAAGATCGGGCCAACTGTTTGCTGAAATCAAGAGACACGTATAATTTTTACCAATACGATTTATGGATTAATTTTATATTTATTATTTTAGCTGTGGTCAGAATAAAAGAGAGTTTAAAGTGCAATAATGCAGATAAAATGATCAAACTCACTAAAAGGGCAGATCCAGGTTTTTTTGCAGGAAAGCTAGGGTGTCTATCATGTAGTCTGGGTTAAAATTCCCACAGGGTCTCCAGCTTAGAAGGAAACCCCTGCTTGTGCAGCGATGCTTTGAATTCCTTTAATTTGTAGTTATTGCCTAATTAGAAGTAAGTCTTAGATTAATGTATATGGAAAGTTAGCATATTGTCATGATTTCATCTCGAAGAAGAAACAACGAATACCAGATTTGCTCCCGAGCAGATCTGATTCTGAATCGTAAGGTGAGGATGAGAGTGTGGCGTTCTCAATTTGGTTCTGTAAATAGTTTGTGACAATTCATTTATCTGCACAACTGAATTGAGTGATTCAGGACTAAAATTAGAACCAATGTGGCATGTGGCTCACAGTTCCTGAGGCAGCTTCTTCTCACTCCTTCCGAAATACTTTTGAAGAATCAGAAAGGATGAAACTTCTCCAAGAATATAGAACACCAAGACTGACATTCCACTAACAGCCAGAATTTGGGGTAAAATTCCACCAACCACAAAACCTATGCAGAGAAATAGACAAATATAATTAGAAGCATGCCCAGATTTTGCTGCTTAGAGGAGCAAATCTGTCCCCATGAGAAGACGGGCTGGAGCTTCTCCTCCTCCACTGTCTGCATCTTGACTCTGTCTTCTGAATCTGAAATTTCAACCTGAGAAGTAGCTGTCTGTCTGAGCTGCACAGGTGTCCTTTTTTTTTTTTTTTTTTTTTTTTTTTTTGAGGTGGCCTGAACGATCCGCACCCACATTCCATTAGAAATTTATAAGTAAAGAGATGGAAAATGATATTATATGAAAATGGAAATAAAAAAACAAAGCCGAGGTGGCAACACTTAGGCCAGACAAAAATAGACTTTAAAATAAAGACTTTACAAGAGGTGAAGAAAGACTCAGTAATCCTACTTCTGGAGATTTATTTGAGGAAACCCAAAACACTACTTAGAAGGGACATGTGCATTTGTATGTCCATTATAGCATTATTTACAATAGCCAAGATATGGAGGCAACCTGGGTGTCCATCAATGGTCAAATGGAAAAGAAGTGGTACATATCATATATACAATGGAGTATTTCTCAGCCAATTAAAAAAAAAAAAAAGAAAAGAAATCTTGCCATTTGCAACAACATGATGGACCTAGAAGGTATTTTGCTGAGTAGAGTAAGTCAGAGAAAGACAAATGTCATATGATTTTACTTACATATGAAATCTAGAGAACAGGATAAATGAACAAGCAAAATAGAAACCAACTTATAGGTACAGAGAGCATTTTGATGGTTGTCTGATGGGAGAGAAATTGGGGGGCTGGGTGGAAAAGGGGAAGGGATTAAGAAGTACAAATTGGTAGTTCCAAAATAGTCGTGCGGATGTAAAGTGTGGCATAGGTAATACAGTCAATAATATTATAATAACTATGTATGGTGTTAGATGGGTACTAGATTTATTGCAGGTGATCATAACTTCTATATATATATATACACACATATGTATATATATTCACTATGTTAGACACCTGAAATGAATATAATATTGTGTGCCAACTGTAACTGAAACATGAAAAATTATTAAAATGAAAAGAAAAAGAAGTGTCCTTTTAAGCCATTTATTAGACTTTGGGGGGGAAGTAGGAAGAGAAAAAGATGGGCAGTGCTGTCTGGACCTGGGAAGCTTAGTCACGATTAATAAAGCAGAGCAGATGGAGAGAAACCTGAAAAGTCACTCCATTTCTCTATGTTCTTTAGCTCAACAACACCATCCCAGTGTTTTCCGACATGATTTAGTCTACGTCACTTAAATTTATTCTGAGGGGATTTCTGTGTATCTCCTCCTAACCATGATTTTGTCAAGCTTTACAGAATTTAGTTTTGAGCATAGAAAACAATGATCATATGAAATATGCTATTTTCAAGCCACATATTTCCTCCCAAACACTATATGCTTTTGTCTCTCTCCTCCCCATCCTTACTGTGCAAATGTGAAACACAGATCTAGACATTAATAACAGGGCTAACCAGTCTATACTCTTGGTTTAGGTCAGGGACAAGGAGGGTTCTATTAGACTACTATTCTCCTACTAACTTTTCTTGGACTCTAAACAGGCAGAACATGGATAAAGTAGATATTCTGTCCAGTGACAAACAGAAGGACTGTAAAACATCCTCTCATTTTAGAAAAAAAGAAGGGAAATATACAACATGGAGTCATCGATATACCATCCTTAAAAATATCTCTGGAAATGACTTCATGAAAATT
This sequence comes from Eidolon dupreanum, assembly GCA_028627145.1. Lineage (NCBI taxonomy): Eukaryota > Metazoa > Chordata > Mammalia > Chiroptera > Pteropodidae > Eidolon > Eidolon dupreanum. The sequence goes on along the minus strand of CM053502.1, from coordinate 167,796,210 downwards.
TCTAAATGTGATAAATTGCTTTGTATCTTCCATATGATAGAAAAATCATGAGCTCTGTGAATTAGGAACCGCAGGGATAAGAAGACACTGTGTTGAGGGAAGAAGGAGCAGATGAGGTAAGAAGGAGTAGTAATCATAGAATGGGAATCCGTGTTGGAAGCAGTAAAGAACAGAGGTGATGCTATGGAAAGTGGAAACAACAACATGAGTCATAATTTTGAAAAGCTTTCCCAGAATGCTGAGGAAAAACAATAAGTAGAAACAAAATAATGAGAGAAGATAGATGTAAGATTGGGGGGGAAAAAGCTAACCTAGGTATAACTAATGAGCTCGGAGAAAGGAAAGGCCAAAACTAAAGCACTAATAAACTTTTAGCAATGATAAGGTTCTTGGATCGAAGACTTAAATTTTCAGATCCAAAGAACTCAGGTAACAATAAAGAAAACTAGATTAGTCTATAGGCATGTGAGGATGATATTTAAATGTGAAGACAAACAAAATGCCCTAAAAACATCTCACATAGGGGAAAAGGAAGAAAGAATACATTAAGAGGGCCTCAGATTTCTCTTCTGAAGTTTCAATGCTAAAGAACAACGAAGGAATCACGATAAAAGTTTGGGAGGGGAGGAAAAAACACCCAAGAGTTGTGTCCCTCTGTAAGTTGTCTCTCATATGTGATCACGGCCAAAGGAATGTCTTACAGATACAATTGGAGGATGAGGTAATAATACACACTTCACATGACCATTGTGAGAATTATATAATGTCATAAGTGCAAGCACACTTGACTGCTACCAAGGGCTGCATAAATGTAGGTTCCTTTTGTCTGATTGACATTCACAGACATTAATAAGATTAAGTAGAAAACAGGCATAAGAGAGATCTGACACTTAAGAGGCTCTGTCCTTAATCTTTGTTGGATCTGAAAGAGACCGCTGGCTACAGCCAGAGTTCTCTCACCCTGAGCATGTGCTGGTGCAGAGACCGACTTTCCGAACCTCCCTTTTCCTGGCTGTAACATGGGTTATCGAGGCTACAATTTTCTCCTGGCTCTACTAGTCTATGTCATTTAGAATTCTAAGTAAAAAAGCAGGGCATTATATTATAGGGGCTATACTTTAATATTCTTTTGTTTTCTATACTAGGTTTTACTTTAGAGGCACAAAACTTACTTAGGTAGACATGCTGGATTGGTGATTAGTGGATTTCAAATAAATAGCGTTTGGATTTTATATGTCTGGTCAAAAAGACCAGGGAATGGGTTTACTTAAAAACGCAAACAATTAAACCAATAGGTTCTGAGTGTATATGGAAGGCTGGAAAAAGGTTTAAAATGCCCTGACAATACTGTAATATTCGAGGTGGGTGAGAGGGGATATGGCTGTAATGGGGTTAAAGAGGAGTGCAGTGAGGTTTGTTAATGGAATCTCTATGTGGACTATGTAGGAACTTCGAACTCATTAATAATAAAAGCCCTGCTTTAAAAACTGACCTTGTAGTTGAAAGATATGCACTTGTATCATTACCAATTAATGTGTTAGGTAACATAGCTTGTACTGGGAAAGCAACAAGGAGGAGTATCTAAATGATATTCACACATCTTAATTAGTGTCATTAATAGTTCTTTTGCCATCTTTCATGAAAGCAGTGGCATTACATAGCAAGCTTCTTGTTCTAAGCCAAACCAGGAAGTTGGATTTCAAGCCAAGTCCTTAACGGTAGTTTTACGTTATGGTGCCTACATGACTAGAATGTTTCTCTAGGGTCTCCTCTTAGCTGCAGGACTTTTGCAAGCAATCAGCAATAGAGCCAGACCTGAAAGTAATGGTGACTCATGGGCATCCTGGGCTCTGTGAGATCAGGATGTAAAAATGTAAGGAGAAGCACGCAAACCAAACTCATTCTTATAGGGCCTTCCCCCATGACTGACGGTGATTTTAATATCATTGGCAGAGAATTATAAACGTTTCCTCTATGAATTCAGTATTTGCCACTGAACGGCTGAAGAAATTTGGAGAACTACGTTCTGAAAGTTACTGAAAAAGAAGGCCTAGCAAAAAGTCTTATTATTGAAAAATGTTGGTGCAGTAACTTATTGTGGAGAAATACCAAACTATTATAATTCGAGACCTAACCTATAATGGGTGTATCTTCATTCTTTTGCCTTCTCTGGAAACTATAATGTACACTTAAATTTTGTTGTTGGTTTTTCTTCTGACTTAAAAAGTACTACACGGTGTAAGTGGTGTTAGAGTGGGACCTGGCAAATTATGAAATAGATTTAAGAAGAAAAAAAGGAAAAAAAAATTGATGAACATCCATTTAGCTTTCTCTTTCTCTCTTTCTCTCTTCTGCCATACACACACACACACACACGCACACACACACACACACATATATATTTTCTTTTCTATATAATTATTAATACATTCTCATGAACACACTATATATTTTAAATGTATAGTTTTCTTTCTGTCATTTTCTTATGTGATTAAAGCTTTTCAAAAGCATAATAAGTGTAAAAGGGCCTACTTTATAGATAGAACATAACTTATTTAACCCATAACTTATTATTGACATTTGAATTATTTCCAATTTTTACTGTTGATGAAATAATCTTGTGTTAAATATATTTGTTTATAAATTTTATTTACACCTAAAATTATTTTATTAAAACAGATTTTTGGAAGCTTCATTGCTAAACCAAAGGCTATATCTATCCTTGAGGCTCTTCATATATATATTGCCAAATGGTTCTAAAAAGCTTAAACCAGTTTATACTCCTATCAATTATGTATAAAGGGGTCCAACTTGCAAACTATTTCATTTTTGTTTTAAATATTACTCTTCATTAATAGTAAAGATAAATGTTTTCAGATTTATTAGTTCTTTGTGTTTTCTCTTCTAATAATGGTCTGTTAATATCCTTTTGGACACTAGCATATTAATACTAATTATCTCTTTAAATCAATTAAATCCATGTGTATTAATAAATATTTAAATTTAGGATTTGATAATGACAATAGAAAGATCGAGATCTCATCCTAAACTATAGAATAAAAACTATATATTTAAATATGATTCTATAGATAATTAACCATAAATAATACGAAAGTGTCTGGGTCTCCTTAAAATCTGAACCATGCTGCCTAGTTCAACCATTTTAGGCTCATTAACACAGGTTTTTAAGTTCTTCTGGTTACATCTCTAGATTTAATGCATTTTTAAAAATCATATAAAGAACAAAAATGGAATGATTATAACAAAGGAATTTTTACGATACCAAGCATGATATCACTATTCTTTAAAGATAATTTTTACAACATTAACATTCATTTTCCAACCCCCTTCCCCACATCTAATTGGTTTGTTGTCATTCAATTTTTTTTTTCCAAATGATATATTTGTTTTTAGGCAAATATCTTCTTCTACTCCAATTTAAGCATTCTAGACACTTAAAATTTTGTTAAAAATCTATTTTCAGTGTTGATAAAAATACAAAACCAAAATTATGTGGCCTTTGAACCTTTCTGCAGCAGAATATTTCAATTTCAATTGATTTCACTATTGAAACAAAATATAATATAAAACCGCATTAATATTTTTATTTTTATTTCTATGACTAGGCGCATTAATCTGGTTCATAGCCGAGGCAAAAATGATTTTAACTAATAACATTTACACATCTCCTTTATGCATGTAAATGTAGAGTTAAATTTTCGAGTAATTATAGCCACAGTATATTTTATTCTATCATGCGGAGATTTTTAGAAAATAATATAGAAAGAATTTGCTGTTGGAAATAACTCTCTCCAACAAAATAGAGACCCAGTGTGGAAAGATACTTCTGAGGGTAGTGTAGAAGTCCTGAGTTGAAAATTTTTTCTAAAAGCATTTTGAATTTATTTGAAAATATGCTTAGAAGGCTTTCTTTCCATTTAGCTTTAACTAGTCTGTTACTTTCATATTTATTTGCTTCCATTAAAAAAATGCCTTTCTTATGATGGGTTTCTCTTCTGAGGCACAAACCCATCTCCTGTCTGAGTTGTGGTCCTAATATTTACACAGCTTAGCAGTGGGACTTGTTTATTCTCTTCCATCACATACGATTGAAAGTCTGGCCTACCACATACCACCTAGGCATCTTATTTTTTAAAATATATGCTACTTTTATTCTGTGGCAGGAATGAATCCATTCTATTTAATCCTATTTACTCACTGACCAGAAGAAATCTAAACATTCCCATTTTATTCCAGTTCAAATAGCTGATCTTCAAAAATAAATTCTAATCTGGCTCTGTCTCTCAGATCTGTTAAGCAGAGCAGGAAATTTCGGGGAGAAATGCCATCCATATGACCATGAATCGCAGGCAGTCTGCCTGTACCCCACGCAAAAATATTCCAGACAACTGAAATCGATATAAACACTCGGAAATGTGGACTTAAAAATCAAACGCTTTCTAAAGTTCTTTAATTTACAGTAATCACATTTACATATTTAAAATTCAGACGTTAGGGGTGTGTGTGTGTGTGTGTGTGTGTGTGTGTGTGTGCGCGCGTGCGCATGTGCATGTGCATTGCTCTTCTATTTCTATGTTGAATGAGAATAATTCACTCAGCTCTTCACTTGCACGGTTGACACTGGCGATCAGAGCGTCCATCTTCATTACCACTGATTTTTGTGTCACCTCACAAAGTGTTCTTGGGTCTTGCTATTGAAAGTGGGATCCAGAGACTCCACTGTAGGCCCTGAATCGGCAGGAAACGTCCCACGCCCTGAATCAGAGCCTCCATTTTTAACAAAATCCAAGGATGATGAGCACGCGTGTTAAAATTTGAGAAGCATTGCTGTAGGGCTCATCGACTTCACTTCCAAGTACCATTTTTAAAACAGAGCATTCCCTTCCTCCCGGTGTGTGCTGACAGAAGTTTCCCTCAGGTTACAAATACCTTCACGTGAACATCAGGAAAAATTTCCCACATTAGGCTATGATAACATTTTCATAACTACTGTGTACGTTGCTTTTCAAAATGCAGTTTAATTGACTTATTAAAACAACATCTGGCACTAGAATCTAGGAGAGAATAACTCCAAGAGTAATGGCTAAATATATATTAAATTTATTTTTTTTTTTTTAAAAATGTTTTGAACCTATTTTATCAGATGATCTTCATAAGCATCCAAACTGACATTGTTTGAAGATGTGTTGTGGGAATATTTTTTCTCTAAAGACTACTTAGTTTTTAAAAATTCAAGTCAGGGGGCGAGGGTGGGGATGGGGTTAATACCCAATGGTATAAAAGACTTTGTAAAAATTTGAATGCAGTGGGGTTTAATTTGGGGGTGAGTAAAAACCTTGCCTTATGTTTTGGAATGTATAGTTCTTACTGAACACATTTAAATATAAATGCTGACAGAGGGCTTCATCTCTTGCTCTATTTTGGGATGTTCAGATGTGGTATATCCCTGAAAGTCCTAATGGGCATGAAAAAAATATTCCTTTTTTTCTCGGTAGAGTAGCTGGAGACATATACAACATATATGCAAATACATAACTATACAACAAAGATATCTAGTCATCTACCACACACACACACACACACACACACACACACAACCAAATACTGATTTTATGACATGGGAAATAATGCGTATAAGAAGTCTAGATGCCTCAAGAACATGGCTTAACATTAATATCAACTTAACAGTGAAGGTTTCAAGTGATCAGGTTCCTCCTGAATTTAGATGCCTTCTTCCCTCTGAAATTCATGGGAACCAATCAGGCTTCACAGTGTGACTCCAGGATGCCTCTTTGTGTCTGTTGTTTTCCTCAATCTTGCTGGCTAAACAATGTAGCAAGCCTAATAAATTCAAATAAAACTTCTGACTGGTTTGGCAGCCGTTTTACGATCTAGAATAATTTACTGATCTCAGAGACTTCATGTGAGTCCATAATGTTTAGACTAGAAATAATAAAATGCACTCAATAGATTAAGCTGTTTGTAGATGTCTAAGAATTAGCATATTGTATAATTGCAGATATTTTCTAATTACCAAGTGGGGCCAATAAAAGGGTTCAGTGCTATGGATGGTTGGACTGATAACCGTGATGAGAGGAGAATCTCAATGAAAAGTGAATTCTTCGTGGGCTGAATTCAGAGAGAACCTGGGGCCTTCTAAGCCCAGCTTCTCTATATTGCTTGTTAGTGAGCACATGGCCAGAATCCCCCAAAACCTGGGGTACTGGAACCTTGTTGCTGTATGGCTCAGTCCTGTGAAAATGCTCTAACGAGACCCATCCAAGATGGCACTTTTTTCCTCATGTCCCTGTTGAGTGGGACATGTGATCTTTAGAACTCAAATTATAAGAGCAAAGTGTGGCAGACAGACTTGGGAACCTCATAAGCCATAGTTTTCTAATGAGTCCATTTTGATTTTGTTTCAGATTTAATTTTAAATGATTCCCCGTGGTTTTCTAGTTTATTTTTTGAAGACTGCAATTTAATATTGTTGCTAATACTGTTACTTTTCTAACACAAGTTCATGATCCTTAAAACCTCTAATGTTACATCAACTCAATAAATGAAAAGTATAATTACTCACCCCTCACCCCTGTCGTGCTTTTCAGAGGCAACCATTTTAAAGTTTTCATTTATATTTTTTAAACTTAATAATCCTAAATAATATGTTTTCAATATGTTTTAACCTATGCTTCTTGTTTTATAAACTTCAAACAGCAAATAAGGATATCCTTTTCAAACCTGCTTCTTAACTTCATAAATTTTAAAAAATTCAGATTCGGTTTTTCTTTTTTTACTTTTAAATTTTAAAACAATATATTTTTTCTTCTGATTCCTTATTTGTTACCATAATACAGAATCTCTTGTTTCTCTACTACATAAGACAAAGAGGAAAGCAATGTCAATAATGTCAAATTGTACACATTCACATTTAGTCTGTACATATAAGTAAGTCTTCTGGGTTAATTCAATAAACTGAAAACTAACATAATTTACAAAGTTGTAATAACATAGTTATACAAATATAATTTATTATAGATCTATGTCAAGTCATTTATAGGAAACTACTCAAATCCTAGGTTACTAGGCTTAGCCTTTTGAATAAAAATATTCCATGTGTCGAGTTTAAATGGATTATCTTTCCCCACATTTGTTAATTACTTGAAATTATGACATTTCTTAGTTTTCTATATATTTTAATCATTATGTTCTATCTACAGCTTACTGTTTCTCTAGGATTTTTAATTGTCTTCCATTTTGTTCAGTTTACAAAAAGAAGATATATTTTTTTTCACCAAACCATAAAAATATTTCAGATTTAATTTTGTTGGAAGCAATTCTTCTCATTCTTCTTCATATATAAATTCTTACTTTCTGTTTTCAATTGATCTGATTATTTCTAAGCCTCTATATTGCTGATAGTCTTTGATTTTATTTCATTGTACTCCTCAGTTTTGTCGTTTCTTTTTTAAAACAACTTTACTGAGATATAATTCACATGCCATAATATTCCCCCATTTAAAGTGTACAATTCAGTCATTTTTAGTATATTCAGAGATGTTTATCATCATTGCACCATCACCAAAATCTAAGGTTAGAATATTTTCATCACCCCAAAAAGAAGCTCTGCACCACTCATTAACAGGCACCCTTATATCCTACCCTCTCTAGCCCTGGACAACCTCCAATCTATTTTCTGTCTCTATAGGTTTGCCAATTCTGGGCATTTCATGTAAATAGAATCATATAATATGTAACTTTTTGCAAAGGGTTTCTTTCACATAGCAGATGTTTTTAAGTTCATCTATGTTGTAGTCGATATCAGTACTTCATTTTTTTATTGTTAAATAATATTTTATTGTGTGGATATTCACTTATAATTTAATGCCATTCATCAGTTGATGGACATTGAGATTTTCTTCCAACTTTTGTCTAGTTTGAATAATTCTGCTTTGAATATTCATATGCAAATTTTCATGTAGACGTATCATTTCACTTTTGTGGAGCTATGAACTTCATAGTAGACTTGTGCGTTCAAATGAGAAATCTTTGTTTAACATTTTGAGAAACTGCCAATCTGTTCTCCAAAGTGGCTGCACCATTTTATAGTCCCATCAACAATGTATCATTCCAATTTCTCCACATCCTCACTAACACTTGTTATTGTCTGTCTTTTTGATTTTGGTTGTCTCAGTAGGTGTGAAGTGGTATCTCTTGTGGTTTTGGTTTGTAGTTCCCTAATGACTAATGATGTTGATCATCTTTTCATATGCTTATTGATCATTTGTATATTTTCTTTGAAAAAAATGTCTTTTCAGATCTTTGCCAATATTTTAAGTTGTTCTTATTGCTGAATTGTAAGAGATCTTCCTATGGTCTAGATATAAGTCTCTGATCAGCTACATGATTTTCAAGTTTTTTTGTCCCACTCTTTAGGTTGTCTTTTCACTTTCTCCACAGTGTCCTTTGAAGCATAAAAGTTCTAAATTTTGATGAAGTCCAATTTATCTCTTTTTTCTTTTGTTGCTTATACTTTTGGTGTTATATCTAAGAAGGTATTGCCTGATCTAAGATCACAAGGATTGGTTCATTTGCTTACTTCTAAGAGTTTTACAGTTTTAGCTTTTACATTTAAATCTATAAATCCATTTTGAGGTAAATTTTGTGTATGATGTGAAATAGAGGTTCAACTTCATTCTTTTGCATGTGGATACCTGGTTGTACCAGTGTAATGTGTTGGAAAGATTATTTTTCTCTATTGAATTATCTTGGAACAGTTGTTGAAAATCAACTATAAATGTTTATTTCTCAACTCTTAATTTTTTTTTATTGATTTATATGTCTATACTTATACCAGTGCTACAGAGTTTTGATTCCTGTAGCTTCCTAGGAAGTTTTAAGATTGGAAAATATGAGTTCTTCATCTTTGTTCTTCTTTTCAAGATTGTTTTGGATATTGTGTCACCCTTGCATTCCCATATGCATTTTAGAATTAGCTCGTCAATTTTGGCAAATAATAATAAAAAAAAGAGGCCAGTTGGTATTTTGGTATAAATTGTTAGAACTGTAGGTTAATTTGATATTGTCTTATGTCAAAGTCTTTATGTTTTCTTTCAACAATATTTTGTAATCATAGTTTTAAAAATAGTTTAAAAATTGCAAGTATTGTAATTTTTGTCAAATTTATTATATGCACCATATTATATATATTATATATAATTATATAATTATATATTATATAATGTATAATATATGTATTATATTATACATTATATAATATATACTAAATTTATGTATAAATATAAAACCTAAGTATTTTATTCTTTTTGGTGCTATTATAAATGAAATTTTAAAAATTTCATTTTTGAATTGTTCATTGCCAATGTATAGAAATATGAATAATTTTCATATATTAATCTTGCATTCTGAAACCTTGCTATACTTGTTTATTTCTTCTAGTGGGTTTTTAGTGTACTCCTTAGGATGTTCTATATACATGATCATGTCACTTATGGATAGAGATAGTTTTACATCTTCCTTTAAAATCTAGATGTCATTAATTTCTTTTTTTCTTGCCTAATCACCCTGATTAGAACTTCTAGTACAATATTGCATAGAAATGGCAAGAGCAGATGTCTTTGTCTTGTTTTTACTCTTATGGGGAAATCATTCAGTCTTTTGTCATGAAGTATGATATTAGCTGTGAGTTTTTGTAGATGATCTTTATTAGATTGAGTAAATTCCTTTCTATTCCTAGTTTCTTGAGTGGTTTTATTTTGGGGGTGTTGAATTTTCTATGTCTATCAAAATGATCATGTGATGTTTTTTCTTTATTTTGTCAATATGGTATTTTACGTAATTGTTTTCCAGATGATAATCCAACTTTGCAATTTGCTTTGGATAAATCGCAGTTGGTCATGGTGTACAATTTTTTTTATATGTTGCTGGATTTGGTTCGGTAGTACTTCCATGAGAATTTTTACATATGTATTCATAAGGGATATTGGTCTGTAGTTTTCTTGTGGTGTCTTTTTGTCTGATTTTAACATTAGAGTAATAATACATGCCTCATAGAATATGTTGAGAAGTATTCCCTCCATTTCAATATTTTGGAAGAGCTTGTGAAGAATTGATATTAATTCATCTTTAAATGTTTGGTAGAGTTTTCCGGTGAGGCCATCTGGGAACTGAGCTTTGTGGAAAGTTTTAAAATTATTAAGTCAATCTCTTTACTTGTTATATGCTATTGTTATTCTGAAGATAAGGAACAAGATTATACAACTTCATCCAAAATCAATTTCTCTCCACCACAAACATTCCAAGAGACGTTTCCCTTAGCTAGCTCCCCAGCTACATGTGTTTCATTGAACTGGAGCCTCAAATTTTTACTACGTTCACCAAGTACTTCCTGAGTAGCAATAAGGATTCTGCCTCCTACACTACTTAACACTACTACATATAATCATGAAAGAACCTAAGTTAGCAACACCTTATCATGGAATCTGACGTCAAGCTTAACTAAATAGCCAATGCTCTCTATTGCTAGGCACTCATACCTTAGAACCACACATACCTCAGTCAGCTGTTTCTTCCTGTAACTTCTCAGCCTTTTGCTTGTTATTTAAAATGCTTTTGTAATGAAAGTATGACTTTATGGTAGAAGGGTCAGAATCTAAAGTGGCATAATGAATTTTCTGTTTTGCTTGAAGAGTTTTGGTAAATATAAGTAAAAAAACCTAAGTGTAAGTACTCATTAAGACATAACTAGTTATGTAGTCTAAAGATTGAGACTAGTCTACTGTGGATTGTAGTCCAGATTAAAATGTAACTCTCTTGATGAAATTTTCAGCAGAAAAACAGATGATGATCGGGATCTAAATGCTAAGGGCATTGGCAGAAGGGGAAGTCTCATGAGTGTTCATTGTCTGAATATTTAGACAGGTGTTGCATGCTAAATCTTCACTTTCAGAAGTATCAGAACCATGCCAAACTTTTTGTAGCAAAATATGCAAATTGAATTTGTGGATTATGGATTTATTTCTGGATACATGTTTGATAGACAGAGTGGGCAGAACACATGTGTTCATTCATTCTGAACTTATTAACAAAGCAGAAACATTAGTAAAATATGTCTTTTGCTGGTTTCTGGAATGGAAGAGGGAACAATTAAGCTGTAAGACACTCCAGGGTGAATATTATGACCTAATAATGACATGCCCTGGTAGTTTTGACTGAGCGCCATTAACTGCAAAGGCACATCATTGCTAGTCCGTAATATGCACCCTGGAGTGTCTTATCGGAAGATATAAATGTTAATTCCTAAGGAAACTCATTCGGCAAAAGAACACGCCATTCCTCTAAGATGAGAATATGTCAAAATCTCCATGCTGAGTTCAGCTTCTTGAGGCAGAATGGGTCAAACTCTTTATGCGTGTATACAGCAAAATGCAGTGCAGTGTAACCTGAAAGAGCAGGAGTCAGGGAGACAGATGTGGATTTGCATTTCAGCTCCGCCAGCTTCCTGAAGCTGTTGCTCCAATCCTCATATTCAAGTGGATAAAGGAAGAATTTGATGTGTATAATGATTTGGCCCTGAGTTTTTTTTTAATTCAAGTTTGCTTTTACAATTGGCATTCACTCCCTAGGGTTAGTGCTCCCCTTCCTATTGAAATTAAAACTTCCTTCTCAGCAAGACACGATAAACAGTTCAAGACCACACAAACATTTTATGAGTAAGAGGACAGTACAGAATTGCTGTTTCCCTTGAAACATGTCACTTGAGACCAAGGGTGAATATATTGGTCAGAATAAATCTCTATGTCAACTCTGCAGCTCAGTTTTTGCTTTTCTTATTTATCTAAATGTTTGTTTTGCTGTGAAGACATTATCTCATTTTGATAATACTGGGAGTGTAATCCTGTCACTTTTAAGGGATTTTAATGAACATTTGTCCAATGTGGGTAGAAGTTACAGAACAATATGCCTACATTTTGTAAGGGCTCTCCCTTCGTTGCCTGTGTGGGCTATGTGCATAGTGTGAAGAAAACAATTTCAATGTTTGTTTAGATCTATATGGCTTTGGAAATATCACTGAAAGTAACCAATCAGCAGCACTAACGTTTACAAAGAATAAGTAATAATATCTAATGCTTATGCACACATTACATGAGCACAATAAATATAAGATTATTACTTATCTGAATCCCTGGTAAGTACATGCACAGAAATAAAACTAAATAGGTTGTCCATTGTTTGCAATTGAGAATTCTCTGAAATACATAAAACAGATGTTATGTTAATAGGGGAGAATTTTTCTTGGTAAAAATAATAGTTTTGTCAACTTTGAGATAATGAAGCAACATTATTTATTGTTTTCCCATGAGTCGGCTGACTTTCCCTATCCTATAAGCAAACCATGTAACACTACTTGTGCCCAGCTATTTTGCAGATTCACTAACTAAAGTAATAGCATGAAGTGGTGTGAACAGATCAATGCAAATCTATTACTACCACTAAAAACAAAACAAAACAAAAAATTCAAAACAAACAAACAAACAAAAATAACCAAAAACATAGCTCATCAGCACTACCTTCGTGAAGTTTTTTCTTGCATCTACTTAGACATAATCTGTTGACAGGGCAGAGAGATAAAAGGACCGAACTAATAATACAAGAAAGCCTAACAGTGTAAACGGAAAAGGAAACGTCAAATGGGGAAGCAGCTCTAAGGTTATGGGGGAGAAAAGTGAGACGTTAGATGCCTGGGAAGAAGCATAAGATTTACAGAAATAAAAACAAAATTGTTTTCGTTTTTTGTTTTGATGTTTCTTTCTCTTATAGAGATTCAGTACAAATGAAGATTCAGTAGTATTTCATAGCTATACTTGACTGAAGCAGAGGGGTTTTAAGGTACAAAGAGACAGCTCAGAGAAGGATGGTGGGACAAAATTAATATATAATTTTAAAAAACATTTTTCTGTGTGAAAGCATATGTAAATCAATGGGATTTAGGAAAATGCAAGTATGCAATGGCATAGCTCTTACTTTCTAGGATCTTGCAATCTATTGGAGATGAACTAAACCATAATAAAAATAATACTAATATAACATAAGTTATATTATGTTATAGGTTGAGAAGAATGGGAATTAAACGATGAACTGGAGCTCCCTGGAGGGCAGGATAGCAGTGAAATAATGTAATGAATCAATCACAAGAAAAACTTCAAGAAAGAAGCAACCATATCTTGGGATGGAGTTGGCTAAAACGTAGCTATTCTGAAAAGTCAGAAAAAAATAAGGCATGGTAATGGACACATACAATGGAAAAAGTTCCAGCAGAGAGGCTGAAAATGTCAGCTGGAACTATCCAAGATTCATTAGTCAGATGCCTGTGACAGAGACTCAGGAGTCGGCACTGTCTGAACTGGTAGGCAAGCAATTCGGCTCAGGTAAGCCTGATGGAGGGGACATTGACAAGAATCAGAAGAACCTTTCTAGACCCGCTTGGGTTACGACACTGAAAAGGCTTCAAAGATAGAAACACAAATATAAATTCAATTATTACGGCTAGCATAGACATGACAAAGCTAGACTTTTAAATATAATCATTATTTTGATTTTTCTGTGACACTCAGGGGTGGAAAGCATAAGAAATCAGCTTGAGGACAGACAGTAGAGTGGGTTTACGGATGGATCAAGAGTGTCTGGCACGTGGTCCTTATTAGTCATTGAAATGTACCTAAAATTTAATGATTTGTTTTTTCTTGGTCTTATCAAGATAGTCCTATCAAAATTCCCCCCTATCAAAAAATAATCATATTAAAACATGAGCTACCTCAGTATGCGGCCATCGCAGAAGCTCTGTTATAGTTGGAATAAAGGTTTATGGCAAAAATAGCAGCAATGTTGACATTATCTGGAATCTGAAAGTGTTAGCTGGTTTTATGTAAATCTCTCCTGCTTTGAGAAAAATGACCCCCCACGCAGGAGCAGAACTGAGGTTCCCTGTGGGCTCCAAATCAAAGGCTTCAGATATAAGCTGTTGATGGCTGTGGTTGGGGGTACATAGCCTAATGCCAAGGCAGAACCCAGGGAAAGATGCAAGAGTTTATCCCCAAAAGGAAACTATAAGAAAAAATAGAAAAATAAACAAAAATTTAATTTATATGTTCTCACTTCCACGGAGTACAACTTTTAGGTTTTAAGGCAGTATAAGAATGCACAAAGTAAACAGCATTTGTTTCTGCCACAATTTTTTGTTTTCTAAAACAATATCAAACTAAAATGAAAAGTATTTACTTTAATTGTGAAAAAAGCATAATGGCCATCGTCTATAAAGAGCTCATATGAATTGTTAAAAAGATATAAGAACTCAAAGAACAGTTGTTTATTTATAGCACAAATATATACTGAATGCTATCTATATACCAGGAACAGTGCTGAGCTTGACTACAGAGTGAAAAGCAAGACAGACATGGCTCATGACATTTGTTTTGGGAAATTACAAATTTAGCCAGCAAATTATGTAAACAGATGTTCTACATGAGAAGAAAACACAACAATTAAACTATGAAAAATTTATATTTCCTAGTACCAAAAATATAAAAATTAATATATTAATAAGGCATAGTTTTTTTGATCCAATAATTTGCAGTAAAAATAGCATACTCACATATATTACTGGTGACAGTATAAATTGATATGAACATTTTGGGAAACAGTTTGTCAACGTACTTAAGAAAACAAGAAAAATTTTATATCTTTGGTTTCATTCATTCCTGGAAAGTTAGTCAGAGGTAATAAAGCCAAAAGAGAATGTTATATATATATAGCTATTAATTGCTTCATTACTTATAATAGGTGAAGATTGCAACATTATTTATAATAGCTAAAAATTAGAAACAACCAATATGTCTAACTATAGATGGAAGAATGGTTAACAGAATTATGGGACATTGGCTGGATGGAAAATTATGCAACTATTAAAATTAAAACTGTGAAGATTATGTGGCCAAATGGAAAAAGATTATAACTTGAATGTAAAATATATGTAAAATTAGTTCTATTTATGAAAATACATATATATGAGAAAAAAACTATATAAAATTGAAATAATTGTGTTAGAAAAATAGAATTATGTAGTTTTATTTCTTCTATTATTATTATTATTATTTTGATAAATGAAAATGGATAGAGATTCAGAAACAGAGTACACCAAGTCAGATAAAGGAAGCACGGGTTCACGCACATGACGTAGGAACAATTCTAGTTTGACCCAATCGTAGAATATGAACAAATAAATAAGATCATTTGTAATGCTATCCTGAGTTCAAATCATTGAGAGCCTTCCAACTCTGGCTAAGAAATTTTGATGTCATTACACAGAAAGAATTAATCGAAAGCATAAATTTGTAAAAGCAGCGAACGGGATGAGAACTGTAAACCAGAAATGTTAATTTGACCAGCACTGCAGAATGAATTGAAAAAAAAAAGAAACTGGAGCTTGGGAGACCAGAGGAAAGGCCATTGCAATAATTTAGATAATTGTGATCAAGCTGTGGGAACTGGGAGATGAGTGACCGAGATTAATGTGAGATGAGATACAAAGGAATTGACTAGCTAGGTCATGACTGGACATAGGCTTTTGACACAGGGCAACGGGAAGAATGGCAGTGGCACGAACAGATATAGAAATTGGGAGCAAATGCAGAGTCACCAGGTTCTAATACATAGTGTTAGGTGTGTAATTAAAATATGTTTTTCAATATGATTTAGTGAATTATGTGAATTACAACATTTAAAATGTCATAATTCAGTGAATTATGACATTTAAAATTGACTGAGCAGAGATGTCCTTCCCGACGAGGGAAGGTAGAGTCCGAACCGTTTGTTGGTGCCCCTGAGTTACGCCAGAAGCTTCCAGCTAAGGTGTATCTCTTCAGAAATGCACCAAACGGAGCCCTGTATGTGACTCAGGCTCAGTGGGGCTCCCTATGGCCTCTTCGAATATGACATCTCACTTTTCGTGATTTCCAGCACCGCTAGTCCTTTCACACTCTGACCCACACCTTCCTTTGACCTCAGCTAATTGCTGCACTTGTGAGATTTAAACCCCAGAAAGTTCAGGTGGATCCCCCAGACCCACTGAATCAGAATTTTCAAGGAAGAGGCTGGGCATGTGACCAAGACATGTGTGAGAAACACTTACCCCAGCTCCTCTCTCTTGTGACAGAGAAGGGAATGAAGACTGAGTGGCCACTGGCCAAGTTCAGGTTCCCCGACTCTTAGCTGGGTGCTCTCTTTCTATCACGCCACCAACACCACAGAAATCTCTGCCATTTTGGAAATCGAAATGAACAAAGAGCTCTTGGGGAGAGTTTCTTTTTCTTTTTTTCTTTTCCTTTCATAATAACAAACATTCTTGCGCAGCTACTCATAAAATGTTAATTGCTCTCCCCTCTCGACGGCGTCCTGAGTTTTAAACTATTAGCTTGAAGCATTACCCATTTTGACAATAAAAGCTAGTCCCTTTTCAATATACCTTCAATTTTTTATTTCTTATAAATATTCAATTGAATATTTCCATTTGTGGTGCAAGTTTGCTAATTTACTGGAAGTTGATTCTATTCCCCGGAAATGTCACTTGGGTGGCCCTGCTGGGCTAAAATGGAAATTCTAAGTACTGATTTTTGAACCCACAGTTCTGCATAGGATTCAACAGCTGTTTGCTTTCTCCAGGGCATTTGAGAATAACCGCACTTTCAAGAGTCATCAGAAAGACTCCTCTTTGAAAATAGGCAGCTTTACTGAAGGTAGGATTCATATTTTTAAAATATAAAGAACTTAACTATGATGAGATGATTACCTACAATTCATATTTTATTGGTAGCCCAGCATGGAACAGTTTTTCATTGAATAAAGCTATAGCATATTGGTGAATTAAAAAACCCAATGTAGGCGTTATGTTTCCTTACTTGATTACATAAATACTCAACCAATAGCGTATTTGTGATATTATGTTAAAGATCTGCTTGTACTTGTGTACCTCATCTCTGTGAACCCTCAAACATGATTCAGTAAAACACCAGAGAGCTTGAAAAACCCGATGAAAAGTTGGAAAATAAAATCTCAGGAGGTCTCCTAAGAGTGTGGAAAAAATAGATTTTTCTCCTCTGGTAGATAAATCTATCACAAAAGTGACTTAGAGTTCTCTTAAACTCCACTCAGAGGAGAGGGCAAAGTTCAATTTGTGAATCATCAGATATCCTCATTATCCAATTAAGAAATTAATAAATTATTTTTGGAGCCCAGGGAATATCGGTCAAAGATGAATTCATATCTACTTGTGCTTCCTCTGCTTAGACCCAGCACTTCTGAAATGTCAGGGGCCCAGATGCAGGCGCCTCAGAGTCTCAGTGACATGTGAAGTAAGTTGAATCTGAGAGCAAATGGGACGAGGGACTAGCTGTTTGCTAAGGTGGCAGCAACAACCTGGCTTCTTTTGTCTCACATCAGGATTTCAGAATCCTAGGGAAGACCCCAGTCAGCTGCCAGGAGCACGAGTGGCTCTGGCGTGAGGGAGGTGGCTTGGGTTTGCAATCAGACAGGCCAGAACGTTTCTATTTGGCCTTTTGGGGGAGAAGACAGTGCTGCAAATTCACACTCTGGACACAGTTCTAATCCGACAATGCCAACCCTCTCCCCCACCTCTGTACGTTCCTTCATGTATAGACCTTTTATTAAGGTGAACTTTATTCTCCAGAGCTCTCTGCCTCTCCTGATGGTAGAGAATATGAGGCGTTTTTCCTTGTTGCTTAGAACACTAATACATCAAAACAGGCAAATCTCTTCTTATAACCTACCGAGAAAAATGCACATTTCCTCAAAATCAGTCCATTGATACCAGTTAATGGTGTTTCGTAAGGGGAGTTGAGATCATGGTTTTCCACCTTCACTACCCCCTAGAGTCACTTGAGATCAGAAGCTTTTGGGGTAAACCTCGGGTACAGAGCTTTTTTCAGAAGAACGCAGGGTTGAGATCTTCAGCCAAATAAAGTTGTTTTTCTGCATTGTCATTTAGTATTAAGTGATTTTTTTTTTAATTTTGACATAGCATTTAGTATTCAAAATTTTCTCCATTGTGCTGAAAGTAGAGTGTAGAGGGTGGATGACGAGGAGGATACATACTTACTCTGCTTAGATATCTGATCGATGTCATTTATTTATTCCCTGTGTCATCTATGGTCCCAATTGAGCATTTCTACTTTCACAGTATATCCTATACCCTGTTGTTTCTCACAGTTGCTGTAGTAACTGTCATTTGCTACCTTATTCTAAGGATAACAATTATGACATAAAAAATAAGGTTCAGCTATAGGTGTGCAGATGGCTGATGTCTGGGTGAATGAGAAGTTCCGCTTCTCTTTTCCATCTTTCTGAAACTACATTTGCTACACTTTCCTGTTCTTTTTCCCAACACTTCTCTTTTTATTAAGAAAATAAGACTACTTTCTGTGAGATAAACACATACTGGATGAAATCAGAGATGTTCTCTGTACGGAGCAAAATGAGCTACTGAGCTGTAACTTAATTCAAACCCTACCTAAGGAGAATGTGTCCTGGATCCCACTTCTGGGCATATTTATTGCAGAAATAGATGCACAAGGTTTTTTGGGAACCAATTATAAGTTTAATCATTGTTAGTAATTATTGTTCATTTATCATTCAGTAATCTGTGGTTCAGTTTCTTACTGAAAGCTGCTCTTATCGAATGATAATTTTGTCAGCTTCAGCTCTAGGTGCTAAGTCCAAAGGCATTTAGCCATAGCAAGGAGTCAACATGTGCCAAGTACAGATAGAAAGTAAAGTTTAGACTTGAGCCTGTGGCAGAGGGACCGGATATACGCTGAAGGTCAGGGAAGCCACCCGCATGGAGGTGAGCTGGATTATCACAGCAAAGTGAAGCATGTAAGAGAATGGTGATCACTGTTAACCTCCGTAGCACATTTACATGACCGCCACTGCTGTCAGTAAGACCCCTGCAAGCAGAGATGGGGTTCCAACTCTAGCTAGACAGTGCAAAACCCTTTATTGCACAACCTATGTTCCCTAAACTGTACAAGGAGACATTGTTTGCCATATTTAACAGATGCGGACACTGAGACTCCGAGTGGAAAGTGAGCCCAGGCAGTGATTAAGCCCAGTTCTGTCTGAGTCGGGAGCCTGTGCTCTCAATCACTGCCCTGTGCACCCCAGAGCATTTATCTTGAATTTTATTGTAGATATCCTTGGGGAATAAACATGTGACAAAT
>CM053502.1:167753743-167776379 GCA_028627145.1 Eidolon dupreanum | reverse complement strand
GAGGTGCAGAGAGGTTAAGCGTCTTCCCAAGGCCACATAGCTAGACACTAGTGGAGCCTTTTTCATGCAACCATCGTGTTCTGCCTCCTACTCAGGTGATCGCTCTAAAACTTGTTATAAGTTTTGAAAAGTTATCACATTATTTCCCCCCTGGTCTCCTAGTGAGCCTCCCTGGCTTCACAGGAGCCGGTGGAGGGCTCTAAAGGAACACAGTGGGGTTAGTCTGAGTTTCTCCCGCACCCCATGAGCACGACCCTAAACCTTGCGTGCGCATCCCACATGCGATACAGCAGCTGCTCTGTTTGGTTTAGAATTGACTCACAGAGCACAGAGCATACAGCTGAGATCTAAGCTGATCAACAAAGACATAGCAGGGTGACTTTATACTCTCGGCCTTCTTATCACTGTATTAGATTGTTGCTGAAAGATTACGTTCATTAGGGTTTCATATCTACCACCTCCGGCTGACATATTTGGAAAATATTAGTTTTTTTTCCAATCTGATGTATTAGTTCTCAAATTTAAAAACGAGTATGCGTGGTAATGTTAGTAAGCCCTGTATAGTCAATGCAGGGGTGGGTGAGGTGGGCACACAGGTATTTCAGATCTTTGGGCACAGCCTCTGGCTGGAGGGCTACACCAGGCCTCTCTGAAATGCGTCTCAGAATCTTCTCACTTCCGCTCTCTCTGACCCTCCTGAGCCCAGGCTTACCAGTTCTACCCAGATTCACTCTGTCCCAGCCTTGCTTCCTCTTGCTATCTCTGCTTCTGGCTAGAACCTCACCACTGGCCTTCTGATCAACTAGGTAACCTACAAGCCCCGCCTCCCCAACTGCTCCTGTGACGTTTGATCTTCTTGATCCTCAACTGCATGCAGTGATCACCGTGAGGAGGGGGACCTCCCCGTGAGAGGCCTAGACTCCTTCTTCCGTGCCTGAAAGAATGCTGAATAAGAAGAGGTTTAAGTTAGATTAAGGGAAAACATACACACACACACACACACACACACACACAAAACTTTGTTTCCAAACATTAATTCCAATCTGTCTTCGTTCTGATTCTTAAAGCGTGTGCTTGAGAATCCTGAGGACTCACTTTTCCATCAGACTCCTCGTACTCTCTGCAGCCTTTATTCTGTTTTCAGCCCCGTGCAAATCTACGGAAAAGCATCCACCTAAATACAAGGTGAGTGGGGAAAGGGAAGTGGGAACCAAATGCGAGCAAAGCAACCCGGATTGTGCTCTCTGGACCTCCCCCACATCGGGCTGTTTCCACTCCTGGAAGTAACAGCCCTGATGCTAACTGATGGAGCTACATTCCACTACGGAGGAGGAACTTATTCATATGAGGAGTTGGTCCTTTCCTTCAAGGTAGGGTAGCCGCACGTCCAAGGTCAAAGCCTCTTGCCAAGTTTGTAATCTGCAGGGACCACAAGAACCATAAAGATTCTTTAATTCGCTGTAGGCTTTTTAATTTCGAATGTGGAAAGTGCACCTTGGTTCACATTTATTAAAGCAGTACCTCTAATCTACAAAAACAAAAACAACAAAAAATGAGAGGCTCTAAAACAGGCATAACTAGGACAGGCTACTCAGTGAAAACTGCTTTTAATTGTAGACACGAAGAAAAGCCCAAACCAAATTTCTCTTGGTAAGGAGCATCTCTGCTCTATGTGGCCCCTAAAACCTCTTTGAGAAATGGCTGTACATTACGACAGTGGTCTTGAACTTAGGAACAAATATGATTCAAAAATTTCCTCAAAAATATATATCAAAATAATTTTATAATGATATACAATGATTAATTTCCAACATTAATGAATGCCTAAACTGGGATTATTTCATAATGTAGTGAAAGTCCCATCAAACCAAACCAATTTAAACATTTTGTAATGGGGCGGCCTAGCTGAGACCGATGCTAACAGTTTTCTTTTGTTCATTTACCTATACGTCTATTCATTCATTCAATGTTTATTGGGTGACACTGACATAGTTGCAATTCAAGGAGCTTGTGGAGTAAGCAAAGAGAGAAGGCATGCCATGGGAAGCAGGGCGTGGATAAGTAAACCGTAGCACAAAGAGGCTAAGTAAGTTATCCAAGGACACACAGCTAGTAGGGTAGAATAAGGACTCAAACCCAAACAGGTTCTAGAGCCTGTATTCTTAACCAATATGAATCTGTGCTGCTTCTACTTGATATAATTAAATGTGCTGTTATATATTTTTATCTCTTGTTAATTTGCTTCCATATCACTTAAAACATTTTGGAGTCTTCTTATTAAACCATATCCACAGAATTCATCTACCAATACAGAGCCAGTAACCAAAACTGACACATTAATTATCTCCCTACAGATGGCAGGATTTTTAAACAGTTGATACAGTCAAGAGCATATGAATCTCTAATTGAGTATAGAAGGCTAAACAAAGCTGGAGGAGCACATGGGAAATAGTGGGTGATTCAAGGAGACTTAGTGACATTTGTGTTGAAGCTCAGAAGTATGAGTTAAATGTCATGTCTGAGGAAGTGAAGTAGAACAGGACCTCCCACCAGAGGGCACAGCTTGAGCAAATGTAGGACACTCTTAGGATCCAACGTCTGGTCTCAAGGATATAGAAATAAACCACCTAAAGAAGCTACAGGGCCCAACAGAAACCCGTATCAAAGTATGGTGAGGAGAACACTGATGAAGAATATCATGCTGAAATTATTAATGAGTATGTCACATGAGCCAGGATCTACACTTTGCTAAAGTCAAGATAGATTATGTCCATTATTTTTCCTTAATCCAGCTGCCCTGCCATTCTGTCATAGAAGAAGATTAGATCAGTCTAGACCAGTTCGTAACAATGCCAGCAACCTGTTCTTCTGTAGATGTTTTCAAATTGATTTTTGGATGATTAATTACATAGTCTTTTCAGTCTAGAAATTATTAGCTAATAATTCTTTGGGTTCTCTTTCCTTTGACTTTTTTTTTTTGTTAAAGAAGCATGATAGATTATAACATTTCTCTCTTGGCGTAGGACATCTCACTAGGAATTCTTAAAAATGGCAGCTATTTAGGCTCAGGATGACTTTCACCAATACTTAGAGTTCCTTGATGGCAAGTCATCAGGGATTGTGGAGGGAATAGACTGTTTATCTGAGTAATCTGCCATCTGTTCTTATCTAGAGTAACATGGTTTCCTGCCCTTCAGTCTACAACTATCATTTCTGTTCAATAATGTCTTTCTTGGAACTATCAAAACCCTCTATTAAGATTATCCTTACGATCGATGATAACCATCGTGCATCAACGGCAATTTCTTGCGGAAATTCATGATTACAACTGGTTAATATGAAAGCATCAAAGAATAAAATCTTGCATTCGGTTATACTCTAGGGAACAAACAGAGGAGAAGGAGAGCCAGCAGTAAATTAAAAAGGAAATGTGGCAATAAAGGTGACCTGACCTTTTTCTTACAAAACTAGAGGCATGCAAGAGATTAATTTTGAAACATAGAGAAATGTTAAGACCTAGTGATGAGTAAGTCAGAAGGAGTTCTTTATTCAAATTATCTGACCAGTAATCTAGCTTATAACCAGAAACTGCTTTTCCTGTTCATCACTGGTGTCACATAGAATATAGTGTCTTATGAAACTGAAAATGAGGCTGGTTATCAGCAAAATTACAAAGAAGGTCATTTTTTTTTAACACAGAATTGTCACTCATATTTGCAGCTCCCCCACTGTCACATTTCCCACATCTCCCCTATCACTTTCTTCCCCAAGAGACTTTCTCCCCACCTTTAGGGACTCGTTTGTTTGTTTAATACTCCAGCCCCTAAGGTGTGAATGAATAATATACAATTTCGCCCAGACATACCTGCAAGTTGTTAGGCTTTTGCAAAATTTTAAATCAAAGGAATAATCCCAGCTAACATTTTACAAAATTAACGTGGGACATTCTTTATTTTAAGTACTTGTTCACATCAACTCATTTAATTCTCTCAATTATCCTGTGTTGTAGATGCAATTGATGGCCTTATATGATAGGTGAGAATACCGAGGCCCAAGTAACTTCCTCAGACTAGTCACACAGCTGATTTGCAGCTGGCTTTTCAAAATTCCTGTGATGAAAACACTCTTATATTGCCTTATTGCAAGGAACTTTCTGGGAAAAAGTTTTGCGTTAGTTTTTCTCCTTCTCGTCTTTTTCAAAATTTATTAATTTTTTCCACATCTGATTTTTATTTCATTTAGAACTTTGCTACTATAATTTCTCCAAATATGATTTGGTTATGTTTAAAATACATTTCTACTCTTTATTCTCTCATTTTTATCTTACTTATACCAAATGTATGCACAATCATTTTGTTTTGTTTAGTTTGGTTTGGTTTGGTTTGGTTGGTTACCAAGTTGGCTAGAGCCACTATTGCTCAAAACCCATGGGAAAAGGTATAGTTCTGCTTAGGACTTCCTAATAAGCTTTATTTTTAAGTGTGATAAAGTACACCATCATCTTTCTTCACCCCTGATGTGCTGAAACAGAGATTAGCTATTATGATTACCCATGAATGGTTGCAACAACATAGAAAGAGAAATCAGATTCATAGGTTTAATATGCCTTGTTTATTTGTCATAGTCATATTTTCATTTTGACAGATGGTGTATAGCATTTTTATGAGAATAATCAGATAAAAATCTAGTTTGGTCTTATTCAGTCCACATTTATATTTATGCCATTGATAAAGGGTAGCCTAATCCTAATTTGCATGTTTTCTATCTGGTTTCAACAAGTCTAGGATTACAGTTAGTTGGACGATTACTGTGAAGAAGACTTTATCCTCTAGTTATTTACAAATTTATCCTAGTTATTTACAAATACAGTTTACATAGGAAAAAGTAGGATAGATGCTTAGTTCTTTCCTAGAATTAAGAGCAAAGAGTCAGTGCCCTATTTATTTCTTATTGGTATATAATTGTAGGTATTTATTTAAGTTGCTTTCTTTCTCACTCTCTCTCTTTTTTTTAAATCTGAACTCATAGGTTTTTGTGTAATTTCAGTGTTTATTATTCTTATTGATGTTTAAACTGTTCCAACTTTGGTCAATGGGAGGCCTTAAATTTATTTTTTACATGACTTGTTGCTACTTGAAAGCCTTCCTGCTTCAGGCATAATTAAAGGTCTCAGGTCCATCTTGAATTTTACCTGCTCAAACCCGATAGGATCAGCCATTCTTCCAAGGAGCCCAGGTTCTTTTAGAAAGAAACGGTATTTAAAATCCAAAATTTAGGTTATTGGCATGCTAATTGCTACTTGGTTGTCATTTTTTTCAAGGCTTGTAAATCAACAAAGCCAGAAATAAGTATTTTTGAAAAAAAATAGATTAATTTTATCTTAATATTTTCATCTCTAAGTAAATATTATACAAATTTTACTTTTTAATAAATACATCTCTTCTCCTTCATGCTAAAAACTTTTATTACTAACCATGTCAACTTAATTTTTTATTGGTAGTATCCCATTATACATACTTCAATTAAACAATATTAGTGTAATTCTCATTAACAATTACATTTCCAAAAAAAGTTTAAGATTTTTTTGTATCTATGTGAGTCCCTAAAATATATACTAATAAGGATATACAAACAACCTGTGGGCTTTAAAGTGACTTGGAATAAGTATTTTCTGTGACATTAATTTAATGTATAATTATCCTCATTTATTTCAGTTTTTTATCAATTTTAAGAGACTGCTTTTGTCTTTTGAATTTCATACTTTTTTAATAGGCTAAATTACATAGCAGAGGAACTCTGGTTCTGGCAAAGTTAGAGAAACAGGAACTAGATTCACTTTCATCCTGAAACAACTAAGAAATAAAACATATAAAAGAATACTTTCGAGACACTAGATATCAGACATTTTAGGACATTAATCCCTGAGAGACAGAAAACAAATGAGTTGAACTCAATGATTGCCTAAGCTCACTGCCTCAAGAGGGGTAACATAGGCAGAGTGTGACAGACTCCCTCAGTTAATGAAAGAGAGCTAGCTGTGAACCCAGGAAGACCTAAGTAGCTTGATATTTTAGTACAGAGTATGGAAGAGAAGAGAGCTGTGTAAAGAGAGACCCCTGATGTCTACAGAGGATCCCCCTCTAAGGAGTCAACAGAGTATTGGCCCATGTGTGAGTGTGGGAAATACTATGCAAGCCTGGAAAATAACCATCCAAAGGATAAGAGTCAACAATATCTAATGCAAATAAGGCCTGTTCCCAATCAGCCTGCAGGACCTCAAAATGCATAGGACATTAGAGTACTCTAAAGAAACCTGCCTCAGTACTTGGGAATAATTAGTCCTAAACTAAATTCTGGTCTAGCTCTGCCTAATAATCTTTATAAGCAAGATGCAAAGGATCGAACTTTTTTCAAGTAATTTAACAGTATTCCAGAATAAAGTTTAAGGATATCTGCAAGAATATAAAGATATCAAGCCCCCCAAAACATAAAAGTCACAATTTTTGGCACCCAATCAAAAGTTACCAGGCATGCAAACAAGTAGGAACATATAATCTGTCAGAAAAAAATGCAATTGAAACTGATGTGAAAACAACAAATATGTTAAAATTAGCAGTCAAAACTTTAATAAAGATATTTTAACTGTGTTCCATCATAGGTTTAAAAAGTTAATGGATGGCATGGAAAATATAAAAAAACACCCAATTTGAACTGCTAAGGATAAAAATGTCAATATTTTATATTTAAAATACACTGGATGGAATTAATGTCAAGTTAGACATTGCAGAAAAAATTAGTGAGTTAGACTTAGTAGTAGAAACCATAACAAATGAAATACATAAAGAAAAAAAATTAAATATGAGTGATCAGTGGAACAACTTCAGCAGACTAATATAAATATAGTGGAGTTATTGAAGAAGAAAGGAATTTAGAAACAATAGTTAAAGAAGTAATAGACAAATATTTTTTAAATTTGATGACAGCTATGAACCTGCATATTCTAGAAACTCAATGAACTCCAAGAACAAGAAACACAAAAAAGGCTATAACAAGGCACATTATAATTATAAAACACAAAACTAATGACAAAAAGATCTTGAAGGCAACTTCCCTCCCCAAAATAAAAGGGCACGTGCAGAGGAACAAAGGAAAGGATGAGAGTGGATTTCTCATCTGAAACAATGCACTTAAGAAGGCAATGGAACAATTTATTTAAAATACTGAGGAGGGAAACTGTCAATCCACAATTTTATATTCAACCAAAATATTTTTCAAAAACAAGAGACAAAAATTTTTTTCAGTCAGATGGATTTTCAGAATTCAACTCCAGTAGAACACATCATGAAAATATTAAAAGAACTCTTTTGGACAGAAGGAAAATAATACCAGATGAAAATGTGGGTCAATAAAAAAGGAACAAAGAACACTGAAAATGGTAACTCCATGGTTAATTAATGTATTTATTTTTATACACAAAAGCTTTTAAAAAATAATTCACTATTTAAACAAAAATGATATGTAATGTAGGATTTATAATATATGTAAAGTGAAATATATAACAACCAGAGCATAAAAGCAGGGGAAAATATTTGGATAACATATATCTAATAAGGGACTTGTATCCAGAATATATAAAAGCTCTTAAAAAACTCAATAATAAATGGAACAATCCAATTGAAAGGTGAGCAAAAGATTAAAATAGATACTTTACCAAAAAAAAAAAAAGTTTTCCAAGTAAGCACATGAAAACATTATCAATATCATTAGTCATTTGAGAAATGCAAATTAGAGTCATATGACATTAAACACCTATGAGAACATCTAAAATTAAAAAGAGTGGCCATCCAAGTTTTGGCAGAATGTAGAGGAACTGAAACTCTCACATACTGTTATTGTTAGTGTAAAACAGTACAATGACTTTGTAAAACATCTCACAGTTTCTTAAAAAGTTCAACATAGACTTACCATTTGATCTCATGGTTCTATTCTTTGGTGTTTACCCAAGAGAAATAAACATGTGTCCATACAAAACTTCCACATGAAAGTTCAGAGCAGCTTTATTTGCAATAGCCAATTTTAGGGAGAAGGGGAGAGTCAGAAAATGCCCAGCAGGCAGAGAAATTATAAACAAATTGTGATATTTCTATGCAATGGAATATTGCTCTGCAATAGGAAAGAATAAACTATGAATATATGCCACAGTATGAATGAATCTGAAAACAATTACACTGAGTGAAAGAAGCCCAAGAGAATGGATTATATATTGTAGGATTCCATTTTTGTGTAATTTTAGAAAATGAAAACTGATCTATAGTGAAAGAAAGCAGAGCGATCATTCTCTGGAGACTACAGGTGAATGGATGAAGGAGGAAAGGTCAGAGCAGGGGAAGAAATTGGAGGGAGGTATTACAAAGAGACAGGAGAAGACTGTAGGTTGATGGATATGTTATCATCTTGATTATGGTGTGGTTCAATTATCAAAATGTAAAATTGTGCCTTGACATATGTGCTATTTATTACATGTTAATTATTATATGTTAATAATATGTTTATTACATGTCAAGCTTTTTAAGCCAAGAAAAAGATATAATAAGTTATTTTCAGAAAAGTCTCACTTTCATTCAAGTTCCTCCTACCTGATTCCTGCCTCCTCATATAGGTAGTCATTTGTATCAGGTTTTTTTTTCTGTGTGTGTGTAATATTTTAGTGCTCCTTTGTACTAAATAAATACAAGAAAATGCACAAATATAAGAAAACATGTTTATGTGTATATATTTCCCCCTACCTTAGCCCCTGAATTATACCTTTGTGCATTTTTCTTTCTTCCCTTAACAATATATGGGTACATTAAGATTTTATCATTCATTCATTGTACATTGGTGTATAGATATTTTATCATTCACAGAATTTCTTTGTAGGGTTGTATCAGAGCTTATTGAATCAACAGCATATTGAGGGGGTATTCATGTTGTTTCCTTTCTTTCACTATTACAAAATAATATCACAGTGAATAATCTTATCCATAAATTATTTCTTATTTTTGACAGTTGATCTTTGATAGAGATTTCTAGAAGAAGGATTGATGACAATGTTAAGAGCCAAATGCTTAGGAAAATGTTCTAAATACTGATATTCCTAAACTTAACATTCTTTATTTTAGCTATTTTGGGGCAAACTCGAAAGAGTGTGATACAATCATTTGTTATTTTGATGCAGCCCAATGTTGGACAATGCAAACGTTTAGGTTTATGTTACTGGCCAAATGAATTAGTCTAAACTGCTGTCTTGCCAATACATAGCAAGACAGTTTCATAGATTATTTTTTATGGGACCCAGGAATAGACCTCAAGGGTTCTGAACTCTGGGCCCTCTAGCAGGTACTTCACCTGTGAAATCAACCTCTGATTAATGTCAGGAATATGCTGGGATTGTAACCACCTAATTGTACCTAATGAAAAGGCAAGCTGTTAGTCAGAATCTCCAAAAGAGTTGCCAATTGATGGCAGGTTTTGAAGATCCCAGAGACAGTGTGTAGACTGGAGTTTCTTAAAGGGCCAAACAGGATCCTTACCCTTGTGGCATCCTTGTAGGGACTTAGTGGCGAGATGCGTTTACCCTGGAACTTGGGAGTATGCCCCTAGACGCTTTGCTCTCTGTAGCTATTTGTGCCCACATGCATTCTCATCAACTTTTCCTATATTAAAGAAATGTGTGCCCTTTGCATGAGTCTGTGGGTGGCCTTCTGCTGGTGTGTAGTGGTTAAGAGTTTAGAATTTGAAGTAGACTATCTGAATTTGAAAGTGGTTCCACCACTTTCTAGTTGAATGATCTTGGGCACAGTGCTTAACTTAGGTAGAATTTTCTCTTTTATAAAATAGAGATGATCATAGCACCTACCACATAGGGTTGTTGTGGAAATTAAATAAAATATACAAAAAGTGCTTAGAATAAATGGTGCCAGGC
Organism: Eidolon dupreanum; assembly: GCA_028627145.1. Lineage (NCBI taxonomy): Eukaryota > Metazoa > Chordata > Mammalia > Chiroptera > Pteropodidae > Eidolon > Eidolon dupreanum. The sequence continues at coordinate 167,766,415 of CM053502.1, read as the reverse complement.
ACACAGTAAGCATTCGCTAAACTCATGCTATTATTTCCATAATGACCATAACCTTGGGACAATCACTCATTGATTATGTGTCATATGAATTAAGAGAACATTTTTCAGGGGCATTTGACATTAGGGGATTTTCTCAGCTTTCGAAGAGGCTTCCATTACAAATGTAAGCGCCCCGTTATGCACACGGTACATATAAACACCAACTTATGAAGAATATACAGTGAGCCTGATACTGAATACCAGTCCCTCCTTCCCCTAGTGGCTGCATTGTTGTCCTGAGGAACCCATGCCTTTCTCTACCTTGTGGCACTGTGAAGACTCTTTACATGGCTTTTGGTAGAAAGAGTAAATTCCCGCTTAGAGTCTCCCCTGAAAACAAATTCTACATTTGTGTAACATCATGGCACTTCCTGTTTAACCCCATTAAACATCCCTAGGCAGCAGTAGCTTGGCGGGTTGCTGCTAAATACTTAATGTCTCTGTAGGTAACCCATTATTCTCAGAAAGGACTGCTCTCTGGACACTTGAGAGGATCATGACTGGTTTGATCAGAAGCGAGTGTGTGTGAGTGTGTATGTGTATGTGTATGTATGTAAAATACTGATTAAGGTCAACAGACGTTTATACATGATGATAGGTAGATAGATGAAAGATAGATAGATAGATAGATAGATAGATAGATAGATAGATAGATGATAGATGATAGATAGATAGATAGATAGATAGATGATAGATAGATAGATAGATAGATAGATAGATAGATAGATAGATAGATAGATAGATGATAGATAGATGATGGATAAGCAGCTTCATTTAAAAGGCCTCTTTTTATTTCCTATTAAATTTTAATTAAAGATGGTTATATTGTTTTTACTTAAGCATTCCACTCGGGTGGAGTCAGCAAGAACTCTCTGTGAGATGGAAATTTTAGTGCATGTGTAGTGCATTTTAATCAGCTCACTTTTAAATACCTGTGAAGTATTTAAATGAAGGCTGAATAGAAGAGTTAAGTGCATGTAGACTGTGAATACTAATACAATGCTCTTTTTACTGTATGTTAGGAATCTTAATTTTATTTTAGGTGTCTTAGAACCATCACTTGTTTTGGAGGAAATGAAGTCCCAATTTACAGTGGAAATCAACAGGAAAGTGACCTATCTTTAGAGTGATGACAGGCACAGAGTAAAAACTCAAAAAATGAAAGATATAGTTTCTGTAATAACCATCACTGTGGGACAACTACCTTTTGAATATGCGTTGTATGAATTAAAAGAATATTTTTCAGTGGTTTTGGAATTCAGGAGTTTGTCTATTTAAAGTAATTTATATTGTTTGCAACTTTATACGAGTTAGTAAATGATAAAATATAATATAAAATGCATTGGCTTGAGTTCCAGGCTCTCCCACTAATTGTGTGAGGTTGATTTGCATGACGCTTCCTTTTCTCTGAATGCTCATCTGAAAATGACGAGTTTAGGAAAAATTATTTCCATAGTTGTTTTCACCTGAAATTCTGATTATTATTATTTGTAAATTGGAGTCAATCGGCCTTGGAAGCCAAGATTCCCATATGTTTCATTCAAACTTTCATGAGAAAATAGTTTTTGCCCATCTCTTTTCCTTTTTCCTTTTGTTTTACCTGCAAACCTTCCCCTTATTCTTATGTGTGGTCCTGGGAAAATCCGTGGTAGTCCTATTATGTGTCATCTACCTCCACGAGTCTTCCCTTGTTGCATTTTGTGTACTGTTCAATGGCTCCCTCACCTAGGGTCAAAGGAGAGCTGAAACTCAGCTGGAATAGGGCTGCATCCAGGCTGTCCTTTGCCCCTTCTGGTTCCCCCAGAAGTATGAGACTTGAATTAATGAATTCGACACTGACTATAAGGCATGCAAAGTTACATAAAATATTCAAAATAATTCTCAGCCCAGGATATGACTTAATTTTACCCAGATCAATGTGTTTTCTCCCAATTTTTTAGCCACCTCCGCTCCCTTGTTACTTGGCTGGCACAATATGGCCAACCAAACACTATAACCTGCACTTTAACTCCCATTCTTTTGTCCTTTAGCCGTAGAATTAGCACAGAGTCCAGCCCCATGGAGAGGGCCCAGGTTTGGGGATGCAGAGACAGATATATAGAAAATTTGAGCAACAGGAACATTCTAGTTACTAGAGAGGTGTTTTATGGGGTGGAGTAGGAATGATGCTTTTGACTCAGTCATGGCCTGAATGATTTACACTCAACACTTCTTTGTACACCAGAGTACATCACTGAAATGATTTCCCAGGTACTCTGATATCATGAAAGAGCTCACTGTAAATACAGGAGGGGGGCCCTCAGGCCCCCCAAAAGGTACATTTCTCCACTGTAAATGTATAGATGAGGATTTTGTGATTATACTTCAGTGAATTATGAGTTTAATTAGTATCTCTCAGTTGACTTGGATACGAGTAACCCTGAGACTGTGACACACTTAAGTCTTTGGACCTGAAAAGCTGAGGATTAGCCCCTGGACCATGGTGAATTCATCAAGATAATGTCACATTGAAGGTATTCTGACTGTCAGTCAGCTCCCCTTGGCAGTACTCTTTTATTTAAACAGAACTCCAAATACGTGGCATCTGGACCGTCAAGAGAGTTCTATTGTTGTCTCGAGTACTTCTGAGCTCTATCCGAAGCCACTCTGTTTTCCGGTATTGTTGAAGACCCTTCCAAATTGTTTAGAGGGCTAGGGTATCATGATTATTAAAGTAATGAATTAATGCCTCTTTACCAACTCTCTGACAATGCCCTTTTATATTAACAAAACATGCATTATTCCATCTTAGTCTAATTAATATCATGCTTAATAGGTATTTCACTTCATCCTAAGTTCCAGCACTTTTCAAAAACAGCAAGCTTAAGAGTTTTTACTAATTTAATTGAGAGCAGTCTTAAATTAATTGTATAATTAATCTTGTCAAATTAAGTAACATTTCATACACTCTTATTAAAGAAACTTGAATATTTTAAATTACCATGCTATTAGGCATTAATAAAGAAGTTCTCTGTATTGTTCTGCTTTATAACACAAAGAAGGTAATTGCAATATAAATTGCAATATAAAAGCTAATTTCTATAGTACATTAATAATTAGATACACATTATTCTCCATTATATCTTTTTTTAAAAATTCAATGGATGATCTTTTTTTTTAAAGAAAAATTATCCGCAAAATACCAGGATTTAACTATTGTATTCATGATCGATTTCAAAACTGGACCGTGGAACGTTTTCAAAAGTGATCTTGTTACGCCTAAAATGCACCGGTTTTAAGTGGCCCTAGAGTCAGCTATCGAAAATGCCAACCTCTCTTGAGCAATTGGTTTCTTTCATGTTTGCGAATGTGCAACACAGCTACTTCTTAGATGGAAGTAAAGAGCTCTGGTCTTCAATTCGTCCTTGGGGATTAGAAAACACATTTTTCTCACATCTGAAACCAAAGGTCTTTTCTCCAGAGACAGGTGGGTGTGACCACGAGGATGGTGTATAGAAATGGAGATTGTAATGTGGTGGTGAGTAGTGGGGTGGGCAGGAAGGAGGGAATGCATAATGATTTACCATCAACACTTTAAGAAAAGATAGAACTTACTTTCAAGGTCAAAAACCATAGCTTCTTAACGTCTGTGAGCACACACATTTTCATAAACATTGGTTCTGAATTTTAAGTCTCTGAGGCAAGTGCCAATTAAACTTCAATGAGCTATGTTCCAGTCATATAGCAGATTCCCCAGGCATGGAATCTATGCTAAAGTAACTCAGCTTTAAAATTGCAAAATAAAGCTAGCTTCTGCACATTTCCAGGCAGATTTTGATTACACCTTATTTACTGATGGAACTTAAATATTAGCATTGATCAGAAGAGTTCAAAGGGTTGACATCGAGTCGTCCGTGCCTGGCAAAATCCACAGCTCTTAGTAGGCATTCAAAAATACTTTGGTAATGTGAATAAATACAGCTAGGGAAATAAACTAGAACAATGAAAATACTCTAAAAAATCTTGCTAATGACAGTACTCTGTTTAAGCCTAGTGATTATCTTTTTTTCTCTAACACTTTTCTACCTTTACTTGGTAGTGCCTGAAAACAGCCAATCGCTTTAAGGTTTCTTTTTTTTTCTTTTTCTTTTTCTTTCTTTTTTTTTTTTTTTAAAGAAAAATGAATTAGTATTTGTCAAGTTCTTTTTTTAAGAACACCAGTTTGGGGGCACTAGAAAAAGTGTAAATATTTTTTTACCATGCAACTTAAATTGCTATGTGAAAAATGTAAGTCTAATGGGCTAAATTCATTGGACTCTTACTGATGGCATCTATTACTTAGCCTGTGATTCTGACCAGGTTGGAATTATTCCTGTTCATCAAGCGTTTTTGGCCCTTCTCCTTCAGAGTTAACGGTGGGATGTGATTATTCCACCCCTCTGAGGTTAGATATGGTTATTTGACTTTCTTTAGCCCATGAAACATGATAGAAAGTCACTCTGGTAACTTCTGGGTGGAGTATTTAAAATAATGCTCCCTTTCCGCAGCAAATGTGGAAGCATAGAGATGGAGCTTCCTCAGTCTGGGTTCCTGAGTGAAGGGAAGTTAAAGCAGAATTCTAGGAAACCATCGATGGGCGTGTAGCATAACCAAGTAGCATGAGCAACAAGTCCACACATGTTCCTTTAAGGCACTGAGATTGGGCATTGCTCTTTATAAAACTCTAGCTCAGCATGTCCTGACCACGTGACCGTATCCAGAGCTGTGGAACTGTGAACCACAATAGCTGGACTGTTGGGGAGGAGGGCGGGCTCGGATCTATTAGAGAATGGAAACGGTAAAAGTGATATTTTAGATGTTAGGAAGACATTTCTACTCCATTCATATGTTTAAAAAAGAACCTCTCACGTTTCTGTAAGCCTTTTTGATACTTTAGCAGATTAGGTTTATGTAATAAAAAAAAAAGTTTGGGATGAGAACATGTGTAGAGTAGAACTTGCAAAATAAACTTAATTTTTAATAGTAGTGGAGGTGTTTTATAATAAAAGTACATGGCATAAATATAGTTTTTATTCAATAATAATATTAATAATGTCTTCAAAATTATATTTATTTACTGTAGAAATTTTGGCAACACAGAAAAGCACAAAGAAGAAGGTAATATTTATTCCCTTTTTATCAGACTAAGAGAACCAATGTTAACATTTGATGTGCATAATTTTTCCTTTTCTTCCATGTTAAAAAAAATGATAACTGTGCATACTTAGATTTGGAACGGGAAATATTTTCTTAAATTATAAAAATATGAAAGACTTTCCTTTCCCCCTTTATGTGCCCTGTATAATTAAGTCCACCTTTAAGATAATGCCATTAACAGTTCTTGTTTTTCCTATACTTAAATACACACACATTATATAATCTATATCTCTATATGATTACACATGTTATATATATTTCACAGAAAATTATTTTTAAACAGAAAGTGATTCATTCAGAACAAAATGCTCTTCGGGCAACATAAAGCTATTAGGCAAAATCATACCAGTCTCTAAAGAGCTTTCTCACTTGTTTTAATGTCTGCATAGTATATGTTTTATACACAAAGGTATGCCTCCAAGTTATGTACTTTATATAAAAATATGTTTCTTTTTTTTATTTGTATTTTACTAAATGAGATCATGTTAACCACGCTGTTTGGATTTTTTTCACTTAATAATTTAGTCTCAACTTGCTCTCACTTTATTAGCCATTTGAAAAATGCATACATCCCACAGAAAAGTTTTAGGCTGTGTCCTGAGACCTCTTTCCACCCCCTCCCCATGGTTAAATTAGGCGAGACCATTTTCACAGGTGCTTCCTATTTTTCGCATCAATGACCACAAGCCCATTGATTTGGATCAGCTCTTTTCCCACACAAAGCTGAGAGCATCATGTCTTTACTGTGCTCAGTGGTGCCCCACAGGGGCAGCCGTCCTGGGCAGGCAGCCTGTCACCTTCCCATCAGCGGCCTGGTCAGGTGCATGCCCCTGCTTCGCTCAAGATCGGACGCCATTCTCTCAGATTTACGGCTCAGCCTGCCCCTGCTGCCTGCCCGGTGGGGCGCGGGAGGGGGGTCCACAGCTTCAGGTAAATCCAAAATGAGAACTGGGGTTCAGTAGTGTTTACTTACCAAAGAGTCTCAAACATCTCAAATTCTCCAATTTGCAACAAGGATTTATTTCAAATGTTTCTAAATATCATTGCATTTTATTATTTGACACCTGTGGCTAAGACTTATTTCCTTTCAAAATATATGCTATTTTCCTGTTTATAATAGCTTTCTCTTTATTTTAATTTTATTTTAAAATTTAAGTTGTGGTGAAAAAATATTTTTGAGTGTACAGTTCTGTGCATTTTTAACCTAGGCATAGATTCGCCACAGAATCAGGATACAGAACAGCCCCATCACCCTCAAAATTCTCTTTTGTGTCTCTTTGCTACTCTTATGTAATCATATCCTATCCCAGCCCCTAAACCTTAACAACCACTAATCTCTTCTCCATCCCTACTGTCTCGCCTTTTCAAGTATGCCATACAATAGAAGCATACAGCATGTAACAGTTCGAATCTGGCTTCTTTCACTCAGCAAATGCTTTTGATATTAATTCAAGATGTTTCTGGTAACAATAGGTTGTGGCTTTTTATTGCTTAGTAATATTTCACTGTCCAGATGTACCACTGTTTGTTTATCCATTCATCTACTGAAGGACTTTTTTTTATTCTTTCAGTTTAGGAAGTTATAAATGGGGCTGCCACAGTATTTACATACAGATGTTTTTTATGAACATTATTTTCATTTCTTTAAGGTAAATGCCCAGGAATAAGATTCCTGACACACACAGTAAACATGTTTAACTTTATGAAAAACTACCAAACTCTCTTCCCCATTTCAGTGTGCCATTTTGCGTTCAGAGTTCTGATTTGTTAGCTTCATTGTCAGCACTTGGTATTGTCATTATTTATTTTCTAATTTTAGTTATTCTCATAGGTGTGTAGTGGTATTTTATCATGCCTTAAGTTTTAATTTTCCTAACAGCCAATGATCCTGACCATCTTTTTATGGGCCTAATAATGGGTATTTACCAACACCCACAGCTAATATCATCCTTAAATCTTCTTGGTGTAATGAGTTCAAGCCTTTTGCCGATTTTTAAATGTGTTGTTTGCCTACTTCCTACTGAGTTTTCAGAGTCTTTTATATATTCTGGATACAAGTCCTTTGTCAGATATATGATTTTAAAATATTTCTTTCAGTTTTTAGGTTTTTTTTTTTTAATTTTCTTAGTAGTTTCTTCCACACAGGAAAATATTTAATTTCAAGTCCAATTTATCAATTACATTATGATATATTATGGATTGTGTTTTTGTTTCATGTCTAAGAACTTTTGCCTAAATCAAGATTAGAAAGATTTTCTCCTATGTTTTATTCTAAATATTTTATAATATTAAGCTTTAGGTGTCCATCTCTGACCTATGTTAAGTCAAATTTTGCATAAAATGTGAAGTTTAAGTGAAGTTTCATTCTTTTGCATAAATCTGCATACTCGATTTTGATTTCCAATTTAATTTGTTGAAAAGACTATCCTTCTCTGTTGAATAACATTTGCGCTTTTGTCAAAAATCAATTGGCCATATTGCTATGAGTCTAAATCTAGACTCTACATTCTGTTCCATTGATCTATGGGACTATCCCCTTGCCAATTTCCCACTGTCTTATTTACTTAGGTTTCTAGTAAGTCTGAAAGAGTAATCTGATTCCCCAACTTTATTCTCCTTTTCCAAAATTGCTTTGGCTATTCTAGTTCTTTCACTTTACACATAAATTTTAGAATCAACATTTCTATATTGGAAAAAAATTCTATTGGGAATTACATCAAATTTGTAGACAAATTTGGGAAGAATGAACATTTTTATTATGTTATATCTTCCAATTCATGAAAAAGGTATGTCTCTTTATTTATTTAGGCATTTTTCTGATTGCTTTAGTAAAATATTATGTTTTTAGCATACAGATCCTCCACAAATTTCCTTAGATTTATACACCAAAGTCTTTCATTTGTTTGGGAACTATGATAAATGTATTTTTAAAATAATTTTTTATTTTTCAATTACAGTTTCAGGTGTATAACTTAGTGATTAAACATTTATATAACTTGCAAAATGATTACCCCAATAAATATAATACCCACCTGGCAACATACATAGTTATCACAATATTATTGACAATATTCTTTATGCTATACTTTACATCTCCAACTACCAATGTGTACTTCTTAATCCTTTCCCCTTTTACACCCAGGCTTCTCAATGCCCCTCCCATCTGGCAACCATCAAAATATTCTCTATCTATGAGTTTGTTTTTGTTTTGCTCATTTATTTTATTGTTTATTAGATTCCACATATGAGTGAAATCATAGTGTATTTGTCTTTCTCTGTCTGACTTATTTCACTTAGGATAATACCCTTTAGGACCTTCCGTGTTATTGTAGATGGCAAGATTTCATTTTTTTATGGCTGAGAAATATTCCATTGTATATATATCTCACTTCTTCTTTATCCATTCATCTACTGATGGACACTTAAGTTGCCTCCAATCTTAGTTATTATATAAAATACTACAATGACAATATAGATGTATATGTCTTTTTGAATTAGTGTTTTGAGTTTCTTTGGATAAATATCCAGGAGTGAAATTACCGGTCCTTCTTTGTCTCTTGATATAGCTGTTGTTGGGTAGAATATTCTATAAATGTCAATTAGATACTGTTGGCCAATGGTGATGTTCATTTCTCCTGTAACTGATGATTTTCTGCCTCTTATGTCTATAGGTTACTGTGAAAAGAATGTCAATTTAGCGACATCTAAATTCTTTTAATTCTGTCAGTTTTTGCTTTACATGTTCTGAGCTCTGTTGTTAGGTGTATATACATGGACGATTGTTATGTTTTCATGATTAACATCTTATCATTATGCAATATCCCTTTCTGTCTCTGGTTTTCTTTGCTCTGAAGCCTACTTTGTCTGATATTAATGTGATCACTCAACCTTCCTTTTGCTTAGTATTTGCATGGTGTATCTTTTGCCATCCTTTTACTTTTTACCTACCTATGTCCTTATATTTCAAATCAGTTTCTCAGGGACCACATATAGCTAGACCTTCGTTTTTATCCACTTGAAAATCTGTATTTATTTCTTATTTTCTGACTCTTCACATTTAATATAAATATTTGTGTGTTTAGATTCAATTATAACATTTTATTACTTGTTTTTTGTTTGTTCATTGTTGTTTTGTTCTCCTTTTCCCCATTTTCCACCTTCTTTCTGTTTATTTTGAACATTTTGTAACATAACATTTTAATGTATCTATTATTTTTAATCATATCTTTTTGTATAGGTGTTTTAGTGGTTATGCCAGCTTAGCTAGGGTATCTTGACTCAGGTTTTCTCATAAGACTACAATCATCCCATGACTCAGTTGAGGTAGAAACATCTGCTTTCAAACTCACTCATGTGGTTGTTGGCAGACTTCACTTCATTATGGTCTTTCTTTTAGAGAGGGGGCCTCAGTTTCTCATCTGGTAGAATTATCCACAGGACTGCTCACAATATGTTAGCTTGCCCCCCCCCCCCGCCCCAGCATGAGTGAGGAGAGAGAGAGGCAGACAAAGGAAGGAGCTGCAATCTTTTTATAACTTATCTCCAGAAATGGCATACCATTACTTCATAACTTTATCCATATGATATTTGTCACACAGATTGACACTGGTAATGCTTGAAGGGGACTGTAGGACTCATTGGGGATCATTTTGAAGGCTGACTACAATGTCATTGCTTAGTCTGTACTATGTTCTCTAAACTGATATGAACATTCCCATTCTAGACCAAGTCACTTTATTTATGACTAGCTTAATACTGTAGCTGTAATCTTAGAATTCAAGCTGCTGGGGAAATCATGTAAAGTAATTCTAAACCTTTGTAGTTATCTCAGATTTCTCAGTGGTTCAGAAAAGTCTAAACTATTTCCTTGAAGCTTGCAAAATAGTGAGAAATGAAAAAGAGCCAAGAGAGTCACAAAAATTGTGGTATATTTTAAATGTTTCTATTTAATTAGTTAATGCTCTTACAAATACACACCAATATAAGGATTGTATTTATCATGTTTTTTGAAGATACTCCGACGGTTCTAAATCTAAAGATGTTCATGACTGTAGAACCTAAGACAAATAACCACCTATTCTGTCCTTCTAACTAGCAGCAGAGTAATTGGGATGCCATTTTATTTCTTAAAACCTACCAGCAAGACTCAAAAGTTCATTGGTCTGGAAGTGATCAGTATTTCCCCTTTTTGTGGTCTAACAAAGTTTGAGATCTGAGATCTAGCTGCTTAGCGACAGCTTTTCTACCAAGCAGAAAACCCAAGTGTGCTTGTCTGACCTTCTTAATCACTCATTGTGTTTGAGTTGGAGCTCAGTGCAGACATGGGACCTAGTCACTGACCAGTCAGTCACTCAGTGGCATTTATTGAGTTCAGTCAATCCTACTAGAATTGCAGATAAAAACGGAAGGGGAAAAACAGTCATTAAGATTTGGGGTCACGTTCTGTGACATTCATGATGCCGCAGCAACCAGTTTTGGCCCCCCTCCCATTTCATTTAAGCGTGCTATACTGCACACTTTAAAGTGATGTTTCTCAGGCCTCAGTACCTAAGTAATTATAATTTTTCTGAGCAAATGTTTTACTTATACAACGCTGTCTGTAAATCAAGTATTCGATCATATTTTCCTATTAGCTCCTGAAACACAGAAGCTCAGAGCCCAATTGCAGCCTCCCTGTGCTATGAAGCCCTGTGCTCTGCTTTTCTCTAACCTACTTAACCTCAAAGTTCACCTTATTTTCCCTTCTTCCATTTTTTTTCACTTTATTTAGTCACCTAACTACCAGTAGTCATTTCTAAAAAAAAAAACCAATTCAAATTATATTTGGATAAAGAATATTAGGAAAGGAAGAAAGGAGGAAGAAAACAAGGAGATAATTCACAAGCCTTGTAAGAAAGACTTTAAATAGTAAATATATTTTAAATACTTAGAGTTGTCCAAACTGGAGAAGAGTGTGTTGTGAGTTAATGGGGCATCCATTACAACAATAGAGACCATGTGGTCAATTTTTAGATCAGTTTTAAAAGAGGTTCACACTTTGGGTAAAAAAAAAATATGTGTCCATTTGTCCATCAATTAAGGTTGAGACTCAATTTTGAGGAGCTAAAAGTATGTTAAATGAGACTCTCTTCTTGCTCTAATGATATCCTGTAGTGAGAAATACTATATGTAAGTGTTATTTAATTTTCTAGAATTAAATTTATCTAATCCTGGCGATGGGTACCTACACACACTTATGTATGTAATAAAAATGCCTATAATAAGTGCTGAAATAACCCGATATACCTTTTGAATCACAAAACCGAAAAAGAAACACCCAAATAAAATGTCTAGTGTAGTCCTGAGTGCCTTTTACTCATCTACTTAATGACCATTAATGATACAGTAAATTAATATTAACCTGAGAGACCATCTTCAACTTCTGTGTTAAGTAAGATAGAGTTTGTAGAATTCCATGCCAGAGTTTAAACCTCTTCATGGTTGTGAATGATTTGGTTCTGTGTATGAAGAGTAGATGTTTTTTCTAAATATCAAACCACTTAATGGAATCTCCTCTTTTCTATTTTGGGCTTAATAATGAAAAGCTTTTCAGGAATGTCTTTAAAATGTAACATTGGGCTTCTGAAATTGATGCATACTTGTCGTGTAAAACAGACATTAAGAGGCTACACATGGAGTAGAGTATTCTAGTTCAGTGACACATGTCACTTGCACTGGCATTTCTCCTACCGACTTTTCTGAAAAGAAAGCAGCTCACAGAAGTTAGAAATTTCATTGTCTTTTTGAAAAATGCCAACTACAGTTACCGTGTTCATTTTATACATTTCTATTATAAACATAGTTCTTAAGGGTTAGAGTTTAGTGAAGATTGCTTACTCATTTCTCATACTTGACATGTCACCGGCAATTAAGGAAAGATTCAATCTGCATGTCATTACATCACAGAGACAATACACCTCAAAACCTAGGGACAGAAGGAAGAGTAAAATGGGTTTAAGCTAGAAAAGATCTAGGTGAAACGTTACCCTAGAGAGCTGCTTCTTAAATTGGGCAGCCAGTGCCAATACTACAGACACCATAAGAAACACTTTCTCAAAACGGGATAGCATGTTTTGGAATTTTTTGACAGTGGACTTGATTATTTTTGTTGTTACAGTGCATGTATTTACAGTGGAATGACAATAGCTTGCATACAATTGTATGAGATTTTAATTGACTTTAAGAAATGAAGGTGAGATTGTCTCTACAAGTTTTTCTTCCTCTAGCAAATTTTATTTAGACTCTCATGGACCAAAAGAAGTTCTAGTACCATTTTTCTTCTCCTAAGGAACTAACAAAGAAAATATGAAATAAATTCATACATGCTCAGAAATTCTGGCGGATTCACGAAAGGCCATAAAATATTCACTGAATGAACATCTCTGATCTTCCTTACTCTTGTGGGAAAGTTTTGAGGTT